>SDVV010016781.1:0-14151 GCA_016164225.1 Gammarus roeselii | reverse complement strand
CACTCATGCCTCACGTCTCATGCTGAGTGGGAGACCGGACACTCATGCCTCACGTCTCATGCTGAGTGGGAGACCGGACACTCATGCCTCACGTCTCACGCTGAGTGGGAGACCGGACACTCATGACTCACGTCTCATGCTGAGTGGAAGACCGGACACTCATGCCTCACGTCTCATGCTGAGTGGAAGACCGGACACTCATGCCTCACGTCTCATGCTGAGTGGGAGACCGCTCACTCATGCCTCACTTGTCACGCTGTGGGTAGTAACTCTACGAGATGATGAGTACAGTGGGTTGTTTATACAAGCTACATAAGACAGGCAGAAAAGTTAGCAAAGAAAGCTGCTACAACATTGAATCACATCCACCATGCTAAGTTAAAGCAATCATTGATGGCCGAACTCTCCATAGACGCTAGCGTCATTATTGCCGAACGTGGTTTTGATGTTCGTCAGTGATATCAAACCTGTAACATTTACCTAAAAACATTTACACTCCATGTTTCCTATAAGTGCTTCCATACGTCCTGGGAAATTTGCGTACAGTGACAGCCAATCAATGCTCCGTCTGATCACGAGCGAGGACTTGGCCCGAGATAAAGTTTATTGAGAGTCATAGAGCGCATTGTGGTGAAAAGATATTTTTGTGAACATCACTTGACCAATTATAGTAAGATAACCTCATGAAGAATTGAAGATTTTTAATTTGTTCCACTGTAAGACGTCGAATGGAAATTTGCTTACTTAAGTAAAGCAGATATGTACAGTGACGAACACTAGGCCGAACCCCCAGGAAAAGGTGGTGACCGATCACAAGGCGCTCCCCACACGCCGCTCATACACTCACACTCGCACAATTTAGCCTATTCGCGCTAAAGAGTACGGCCTGAAGACCCCGCGACACACACCCTGGGTCATGAGTGCGGTCCGAGGTCAGTGTCAGCAGCAGGGCCCGACAGTGTGACTGGTTTACCCCTACCACTTCATGGTGACCGGGCCCTCTATTCACCCACGACCATCCCGTTTATCAACGAGCGGGAAAGCACATCAGGGCAGCACCACTCACACCTATTCATCGCCAGCTCTCTCGCTACCTCCACACTCAAGTTTCTCCTTCCCAACGCCAGCTTAATTTAAATTTTGGTGAAATTTTACTGCGCGAGGATACTTGTAGACTTATTCAGATAGCAGTATATTTCCATCAGATTTGCAAAGTCAAAAAAAATCTCAAGACAGATCCAAAAAAAAAAATGTGGTGGTGTATGGAGACGTGGAATGGGAGTTAAACACGAGCGTGATTAATTCACCCCTCGATTCACCCTCCATGGTTTTCAAACCCGTGTGACGCGCGCCCAGGCGCTGCAATCGCTTCTTAAGTCGAGTTGTAGCGGTATTGTCTAGATAACGTAAATAATGAAGGTTAATTGCGTATAATTAATTCACGCCATCAAATGAGTCTATGTTCGTCAGTATCATAATCAAACTTCAACTAATGCACATTGAGGGATTCTTTTCTAGAAGAGCGACGGTCGATAATTGCCCGTATATTTGTTCTATTAAATACTTGTTTTGTAGTAGCTGGACTAAGAGTTCTGAACGACTTTGTTTGCTGTTTGCAAGAAAGGAAGTTTACGTTGTATATTGTCTGACTCAATAATTAAATGGCTGCCGAGTACAAGAACGTCGGGAAATGAATGTAGCAGCCCCGTTAACTGTGGTACCTGTCTCGTCCCGTATTGATTCGTGTCACCTCCCACATCTGTTTGAGGACTCTTTTTATAATAATTATTTGATTCCTGTCGTTTTCCACATTGATTTGAGTACTCTTTCTTCCAATAACTTTTTGTTTCTTGTCTTTGTCCCACATCGATTTGAATTTATCTTCGACCACAAATTCAGTCGATTCCTTCTCTTGTTATCTCTTGACATGAGTTACTCCTTCCTTCCATTTCTCCCTGGTTCTTTTTATTCCTTGTTTCTCCTTTAAATTGCCATGATTACTCCTATCCCGTCTCTGTATCCTTGATGTGGCAACGTGTCCGTGTTGCCGGTCCTTGGTTCCCTACTGAATGGGTCCGCATAGCTGCACTGAATATTCGATTAATTATCGCTTATAATCACAAAGGCTGGAATCTGCCTGTCTTGAATATATAAATAATTCAGCCACTGCAACGCTGCTTTCCTCGGAGCAAGGAACGTGTTAATATGATGCAACACTGCTTTCCTCGGAGCAAGGAACTTGTTTATATGATGCAATGCTGCTTTCCTCGAGGTAAATAACGTGTTTATATGATGCAACACTGCTTTCCTCGGAGCAAGGAACTTGTTTATATGATGCAACACTGCTTTCCTCGGAGCAAGGAACTTGTTTATATGATGCAACGCTGCTTTCCTCGAGGCAAGGAACGTGTTAATATGATGCAACACTGCTTTCCTCGGAGCAAGGAACGTGTTAATATGATGCAACACTGCTTTCCTCGGAGCAAGGAACTTGTTTATATGATGCAACACTGCTTTCCTCGGAGCAAGGAACTTGTTTATGTGATGCAATGCTGCTTTCCTCGAGGTAAATAACGTGTTTATATGATGCAACACTGCTTTCCTCGGAGCAAGGAACTTGTTTATATGATGCAACACTGCTTTCCTCAAAGCAAGAAACTTGTTTATATGATGCAACGCTGCTTTCCTCGAGGCAAGGAACGTGTTAATATGATGCAACACTGCTTTCCTCGAAGCAAGGAACGTGTTTATATGATGCAACACTGCTTTCCTCGAAGCAAGGAACGTGTTTATTTGATGCAACACTGCTTTCCTCGAAGCAAGAAACGAATTTATTCGATGCAACACTGCTTTCCTTGAAGGAAAAACGTGTTTATTTGATGCAACACTTCTTTTCTCAAAGCAAGGAACGTGTTAATTTGATGCAACATTGCTTTTCTCGAAGTAAGGAACGTATTTATTTGATGCAACACTGCTTTTCTCGAAGTAAGGAACGTGTTCATTTGATTCAACACTGCTTCCCTCGAAGTAAGGAACGTGTTCATTTGATGCAACACTGCTTTCCTCGAAGCAAGGAACGTGTTCATTTGATGCAACACTGCTTTCCTCGAAGCAAGGAACGTGTTCATTTGATGCAACACTGCTTTCCTCGAAGCAAGGAACGTGTTCATTTGATGCAACACTGTTTGCCCTAAACAAATTGGTTAATTGTCCTTTGTTTGGTGTTAAGCGGGAAACATTGGCTCTCATTACATTTGATAATGCTATTTAGCGTAAAAATGATGGTACGGGAACAAGTAATTCATTTTAACCATCTTAGTTATATCAACTCTCTTATTCAAAGTATCGTTATTGGTCAGATAAGAAGACCTATCATTAAAGATTAAAGTATCAGTAGCTTCAAAATAATGATACAGTTATATCATTGCTTGAATTCTCCATTTTAAGTAATACATTGTCTGTGCATACTATTCTCCAGAATAATGGGTTTATTAACCAGGATCGTCTCTTCGACGACACGCCCGACGAACTATATTCTTGAAATATACCCGTTATGTGTCTCCTGGGTAGTGCGGCCAACTGTCGTGTCTCCTGGGTAGTGCGGCCAACTGTCGTGTCTCCTGGGTAGTGCGGCCCACTGTCGCGTCTCCTGGGTAGTGCGGCCAACTGTCGTGTCTCCTGGGTAGTGCGGCCAACTGTCGTGTCTCCTGGGTAGTGCGGCCAACTGCCGTGTCTCCTGGGTAGTGCGGCCAACTGTCGTGTCTCCTGGGTAGTGCGGCCAACTGTCTTGTCTCCTGGGTAGTGCGGCCAACTATCGTGTCTCCTGGGTAGTGCGGTCAACTGTCGTGTCTCCTGGGTAGTGCGGTCAACTGTCGTATCTCCTGGGTAGTGCGGCCAACTGTCGTGTCTCCTGGATAGTGCGGCCAAGTGTCGTGTCTCCTGAGAAGTGCGGCCAACTGTCGTGTCCCCTGGTTCGTGCGGCCAACTGTCGTATCTCCTTAGTAGTGCGGCCCCCTGTCGTGTCTCCTGGGTAGTGCGGCCAACTGTCGTGTCTCCTGAGTAGTGCGGCCAACTATCGTGTCTCCTGGGTGGTGCGGTTAACTGTCGTGTCTCCTGGGTAGTGCGTCCAACTGTCGTGTCTCCTGGGTAGTGCGGCCAACTGTCGCGTCTCCTGGGTAGTGCGGCCAACTGTCGTGACTCCTGGGTAGTGCGGCCAACTGTCGCATCTCCTGGGTAGTGCGACCAACTGTTGTGTCTCCTGGGCAGTGCGGCCAACTGTCGTGCCTCCTGGGCCGTCCGGCCAACTGTCCAAATGACAATCACAGTAAAATGTAAATTCGTTTAAATTATTTGGAAGTACCTCGTTTAAGGTCACGTAAATACAAATAAAAATATACGTCTTCTAAGATGTATGCCTCCTTTGAAATAGAAATTGCACAATTCATGAATACCCAATTTTCGAACGTACAAAACATTTTTCATGTACGTGGCCTCTATTTAGAGTAGATTATTTCTGTTTGAGTCAGCTTAGTGACTTTAGTATGCATACGACTTTTTTATTGAACCTCTAATAAAAAAATCCGATTCAGTAAATTTGGATTATCTCTTTCCCCTTCTGTTTTTTCTGCAACAACCTTACTACCGAATGGATATGTCAAACCTCTTCTCCTGCTGCCTCATGAGTCGAGTATTGGAGGCCAAATAATGCATGCCATTGTTTCCTGTAACAGCAGCACTAAATCGGTTGGGAGCAAGTGCCTATCTTTGAACTTCATTACCTTGCAGGTCATTTATTCGTGTTGTTATAGCCCGCACATAATTGTTATTGTTATTGCCTGATCGTTCGTTGAACACCTACCCTATTTATTTATGGTCTTTCAGCAATTGTGATCGCAAGCTTATTATCATCAATCCCAAATTTGGACGCGAATCCGCCATTTCTCTCCAGATGTAGTAGCTTAGTTAAAAACTGGTTGGATATTTATTTCAGCCAATTGCCTTTCAGGCCCTTAAGGGCTATTGTTGCTGCTTGCGTCCGTCTTCACACATTTAGAATTGTTAGGCTTCATCTGGTATGTATTGTTATGGACGCTTGATCGCTAACGTTAAATAAGAAAAACCCAAACGGAGATCAATGTCAATTTTTGTAAAATTTTATTTTGGTTAATCAAAAATCGATTTTTGAAATCAGACATTTTTCATATGTTGATTTTCCCGCTGTATTCGAAGAGGGAGGGGGGGGTCAAATGCTAAGTCATGGTTAATACTCAGTGGGTTTCGACGATTGATGACCTGAACGAAAGAAAAGAACTATAATAAAACTCCCCGTCGGGCTTTTCCGATTTTTTTTATCTAGCTGTGACTATGGCTAGCTTCTTGCTTATTTTCATTCTGGAGCGTGATACTTCAAGAGGCTAAGACTTTGTCAGATCAAGTAACAGCATCATATGGAGAGCTCAGCATTGCACTTTTTTCAGAGTTGTATTTTGTTTTCAAAAATTAACCACTTAGGTCACGTCGTACACTCTTTACGTTGTACAGTACTTATGTTAGGCGATACCCCAAAATGCTTAGGATATTTTACTAGCGCAGAGGTGGTGTTTAGTGCCACAGTATGAAATTCTACTAGGCATAAAACTTGCGATTGTGCTCGCGCATTCATGAACTGAATTCATCAGTTCATCAGTTTTATATGCATTGGGCGTCAGCATTAGTGTTTATTTTTCAAATACGCATTACAGGACTTTGTAATTTTGAAGGATCGAATAGTATAACCGAACTTCAGCTCAGCACTCGTTTGTAGAGTGCTCATGTGGTTGATTGATAACCAAAGGGATATACAATTACTGATGTTCATATCATATTTGTTTAATACACGAAAATAGGTCTATTGTTATTGGACCAAATCAAAAACTACATAATGATCGACGCAAAGTTCACATCTCTTAAGAAACAATGTCACAGCAAGTTATTTATTTATTTATTTGCTGGAATAAAATTTCAGGACAGTTTTCAATTGGTTATTTTCTGTTCCACAGTTGTTGTCGTAAGCCTGAACGGTACTTTTTAGTGATGTTTATTTTAGAATTTGTGAAAAATTACTGTTGAGCTATGTTTATTTTAATTGCAAACGTCAGCAAGTTGGAATCGTTTCGAAATACGAATTTATTCGTCGGAGATTAACCACTGCCGCCTAATTTATTCGTCGAAGATTAACCACTATCGCTTAATTTATTCGCCGAAGATTAACCACTGTCGCTTAATTTATTCGCCGAAGATTAACCACTGTCGCTTAATTTATTCGTCGAAGATTAACCACTGTCGCTTAATTTATTCGTCGAAGATTAACCACTGTCGCTTAATTTATTCGCCGAAGATTAACCACTGTCGCTTAATTTATTCGCCGAAGATTAACCACTGTCGCTTAATTTATTCGTCGAAGATTAACCACTGTCGCTTAATTTATTCGTCGAAGATTAACCACTGTCGCTTAATTTATTCGCCGAAGATTAACCACTGTCGCTTAATTTATTCGCCGAAGATTAACCACTGTCGCTTAATTTATTCGTCGAAGATTAACCACTGTCGCTTAATTTATTCGTCGAAGATTAACCACTGTCGCTTAATTTATTCGCCGAAGATTAACCACTGTCGCTTAATTTATTCGCCGAAGATTAACCACTGTCGCTTAATTTATTCGTCGAAGATTAACCACTGTCGCTTAATTTATTCGTCGAAGATTAACCACTGTCGCTTAATTTATTCGTCGAAGATTAACCACCATGGATAACTTTTTCGTCAAAGAAAACCACGTCTGATTAGTTTATTTATGAAAGTGTTTTTCCACTACCGATTTTTCTCTTAGTGTAGGTCTGAAAACACAGTGCCCACAAGAAGCCTAGTCTCTTTACGGTTGGTTTCCTCATAAATCATTTTCTCCATGAGCAAGATCGGGTGATTAAGGTTCGAACGACTTGCCTTCGTCACAAACCTCCACACTTTGTCTTATCCTTCAAGCTTCTGTGACGGGAAATCTTGCCTTCAATTCTCGCTGAAATTTAACTTGTGACGGGAAATAATTTTGTTGACACTGCAAAATACGGTGGTGGGAAAATCGTATAATTGATGTTTTAATGAAATCTAATGCAAAAATTATCACTTTAGCTCGTCAATCTTCACCAGCAGAGCAATCAGTATAGAATACGTTCTTCACTGCAATTTATACCCAATGCCTGATTACGTTTTAATTTATTTGTTGTGTCTGTATTTCGATTTTCAATTTATTTTCTATTTATTTAGGTCCTTTTTAGCCCCATGTTACAAAGCCTATCTAATAGTTAATATCATTTGCTCCATCGCTGAGTGAACGTTACTAATGATAGGCCCTCAACGACGGGTTCCATTTCTTTGTTATACAAATTTGTTCGCTTTCTTCTTTCAAGGCCACGTGGAGACCCCGCAGCCAGGACTTGTAGAGCTCAACGGTACAAAATTGGAAAATATAGTTCGTGGTTAATTTCAAACTAATATATAAATGTATAGTCGGATTGCTAACCGAATTAAACATTTATTTGTGTTCTAATATTCTGATCCGATCATTTATTTATTTTACCAAATATAGTTGGATTATGAAAAAGTATTAATTTCAGATTAATTTGTAGACTACGGACGATCATTCATCCGCCACTGTAAATAGACCAGTTCAAATATTCGGTGTCGTTCTGTACAAGTCTTTGATCGAAAATTTGTATATTCAGCACAAATTGAAGGGCTCTAGAACTGATAATGTATAATACACTATTCCGTGTAGTTAAATTAGATCTTATTTCAGTATAAGTGTTATATACACCTATTTTGTTACGTGGCAAAACTATTGGTAACCAGTCGTATTGAACAATCCTAAATTTTTAAATTCGGAGTGACCTACAATGATCTCATAGATAATACCCATACCACAGAGGCATAGGTACCAGCTTATGTTCATCTGTCTAACTGTTCTATTTGTAGAGTATTTGGCAATCAACAGTCGATGATAAAAAAAAACGTTGACCCAGCCATCAACTGTAAGTACGATATCATTCAATATAACATTCTTGCTTTCACCAGGCCATCAAACCGTTTGAAAATATAGTTCCGGTTCTTGCTAGTATGATCAATGAATTTCGATTTACGTCTCTGATTTTAACATATTAAATATCTAAAATAATTATATAAAAACAGTACCTGTGATATTCTCCTTATCAATTGTTTTACACAGTCATTTGGCATATGCATTTCCATTCATTATCAGATGATTGAATGTTTCATAAACGATATTTCATTAGTCACGTATTCATAGTGAATGAGTAATAATTTATTTTTTAGTCGTAAACTCATAAACTGTCTCACAAATACTGAACGCTTTGGTTTGTAATGGGCTTCCCATCCAGTTTCCCACCTGAGTCCCATCATTATACGTCCACCACAGATTGGCCGGCGCGGGAAACTCCGAGCTCGTTCACCTGCAAACGAACTTCACTAAATCGCAGATGGCAAGACTGTTGCCGTTCAGTTGGAAGTAAATACAGTTGGGAATGTTGTCATAGAAATGGCAGCCGAGTTTCTTCATTTAGATGTCATAACAGTCGAAGACACTGATATTTATGGATACAGATTGAAAATTGAAACCGAGTGTGACATATTTGTGTAAGACATGTTTAGAAAACGAATCTGGAGAGAGAATCAGGAGAGGGAATCACTCTTATTTCCATCGAGTTGACAAATAACTGGAACATAGTGGACTTATTGTGATGACAGACTTAGGAAGTGAAGTGAATCTGCAACTCAAAATTCTACTACCAAATTCCTAGAAATCAAGTTGAAAAAAGAGCATGCATCCAATGTGAACAAAAATACTCTAATAAAGAATAGCCAACATCCAAGTGGTTATAGGTACTCCAATCGTTATATTTTATGACATGCTACTATGAGCAAAGTTTTACCCCAGAAGTTTAGCCCAATTCTACAATGACTTCTGCTCTAACCGCTACGACATTTTATTTGCAATTGAAACGAATTATCGTGTTTCAGAAAATAGTTGATATTGAATGTAAAAAATCAGCAACTAGTGAAAATTTGATGGAAGGTACAATTGTGACTTTTTTCTGAACGAATTTTCATTTATCCTGTCTTTAGAGCTTGTTTGAATAAGATTTTCCTCTAATTTTGTATGTTTGTGCATTTGCACAATTTCAGGCAATAACTTAACGTTTACAAATTTATTTTCCAGATTTTCCATGAGCAGGAACTCATTTAGAGTCGCAAATGTTTATTATGAAGGCAATGTATATTAATTTACAAATTGCAGGATCAACTGAGAGTAAAACTCTATTCCCATTGCGCTGCGTTTAAATTGATTTCCGATGAATTTTAACCTCACAGGCACTACAATTAACTGTTTAATTAGTCAGACGTTTGATATTAGAGTGTAATTCGTTATATGTTCATATTATATGCTTACCCAACATACATAGTGAAATGGAGGAGAATTTAAAAACTCTGTACAACAATGAAGTACGAACACAACTTATGTTGCAACAAACATCAGATTTTTTTAATACGGTACGAAATCATTAAAGTTCTACACAATGGATGGTCTTCAGTATGAAACGCGGGTAAAGGACAGCCTATATACAGAAATTTGCAGCAGTTCCAGCTTATCTGCACACAGCAGCAGTTGTAGTAGTGCTAAGAATAGCAGGGAAAATAGTCCATGTAAACGGAGGGTACATCGGCAAAAGTTAGTACCCAGTACAGGGTCCGGGAACAGAAAGTACACGGCAACACTAAGAAGAAGCCCCAGCTCCGATATCAGTTCCAGTGGTAGCCTTGAAAGCTATGGGCGGCCATTTAGTGGTAAGATTTTGTACAGAAATTACCAAAGTACTCGGAGCAGCTCCAGTAGTGGCAAGAAAGAAAGTCGCCTTAGTGGATCAATTGTTCTTGGTAAATTGGCTAGCGTTAGTACCTCTCGCATCAACCCCCGCTCCAAGCAGTCCAATTGTTCACAAAACAGCCGGTACTTTGACTGCAAAAGTGCAAGAAGTAGTAGTTGTTATTGGAGCACCTTGAGTAGCCGATTCGAGCTCAGACATGAAAAATTTAGCTCCAGAAGATCCAGCGGCTTAGAGAAACTATCATTAAGAGACTGTCATCATTCTTCAGTCGACGGCAACGCTATGCATCGGGATGATGGTGGTGGAGGCAATAATGATGATGATGATGATGATGGTGTGAAAGAGGAAGGAGAAGCGAGAAAAGACAAGCAGGAGCTGCGTTTTGAGAGCAACCACATCAGCCGGTGTGGAAGCATTGACAGCGGGATGGGCGTCCGGAGCCTTATTTCGTACAGCTACAGCAGTCTTTCAACTCCAGAGCCTCCTGTATCCAGAAATCCCCTGGTGAGGTGGGGGAAACCTGCAGTGAAGTGGCTGATTTCCCAGGTGGAAGATCCCCTAAGCTATGGAGGTCAGAGTGATATTCATCGTTGGGTGTGGTTGAGGAAATCTTCCTGCTTGTCCTTTGGTTCGAAGCAGTCGGAAGACGAAAGTCAAGGACGATCTTACTAGCTTGCTTCTAGTAAAGTAATATCAATTTCATTAACAACATTACCATGTTTTTGGAATTGATTTGGATGTTTCCTCCGGCTGCTTCGAATTCCAGATGTCACCTTAACGCAAGTAAACATAGGCAATAGAATACCTGTTGATCGTGACCCAGCACCAACTACACCACCATCATCGTTAAAGCTATAAACGTGGATTGTGGCACTTGATGTAGCTTTGAAGTCGCCTGCAGCACCAGATCTCGATGTAGTGTTTCCAACTGTAATGTAAACAAGCTTTTTTACCCCAGTATGTGAACAGTAGAGAAGATTGAGCACCGACAAATCTTTCAGAGATGGACACAATGACCGACATAGTGACTACAATGTTTCGTGCTGAACATTCTACGAAGCGTATGTATCGTGCCTAAACCAAGTAAACAGCTTTTCAACGCAGTAGTTACCTTACTATCTTCAGAGACCTAACTCTAACTCAAGTGTTGCTTTGGTATTTGTTAAGACACTTGAATCATTCATCATTAGAGAAGACGTCCAGCAAGTTTCTTGAGAGGAGAAAAAACTAAATAATAATTGGGAACTTTCTTAAAATGAATGGTGCTGCAAAACTATAATTGAACGGTAACAGAAAAGTTAATTGAAATTATCTTTTAGATTATTAGCAGATCATTAATCTTTGGCCTAATCCAGTAACAGTAACGAAACAACAGATCATTAACCTCATGACGAATCCAGTAACTGTAGCTAAACTACAGATCATTACCCTCATGACTAATACAGTAACTGAAACAAAACTACAGATCATTAACCTCATGACTAATCCAGTAACTGTAACGAAACTACAGATCGTTAACCTCTTGCTTAATCCAGTAACTGAAACAAAATTATAGATCATTAACCTCTTGCCTAATCTAGTAACTGTAACGAAAACTGAGACAGCTTCAGTTTTTGAATAATGGAATAGACTGAAATCTACATAGATTCACGATTAACTTTTTCTTCTATTGAATGGAAACAGTTCTGTTGTTTTAGTGCTCCACTGTTCCTTGCAAGCCGTTGATTTACTGCAAACATTTGTGTTCGACATTGATTACCAATCAATGTCCTAAATGGATAGGCGTCCCTTCCATTCCACACATTACTTCCACCGTTTTACCACAAAACTTTGATATATTGTCACATACTTAATGTCTAGCTATTATTTTGAAAGCATTCAGATCAAGATCAGAGGTGTTGAAATATTACATTAACTTGTACATATGCGTAGTGTACCAAATTATTTTCCAGATAACATGAAGATAAAAATTGCGAAGGAAAAGAAAATATTCATTTGATTCGACTTACCTTTAGATGAAGATAAATACGGAGGTATCCCACAGCCTGCTCCTCCGTCTGATGATCTTAGTTTTGATCCCACTGTGCCATCAGTCAGGCTACCACACAGCCCATTGAACTATAGAGATCCACTTATATCTCGAATCTCCCATTTCCTCTTTCATGGCTGAAAAGGGGACTGTCGGGTAAGGGAAACATATTCTGATATTTTAAAAAATGTCAAAGAGTTCAACGCTTCTATCAGACGACATTGTGATTTTGTACGCGTTTAAGAGACGTGTACATCTCTTATTAGATTGGAATCCACCTAGGCTGGATTTGGGTGGACTCCCTTGGACCCTTCTGAGGCCCTTTATAACACCCTGGAGACCTTTTGGGACACCCTTGAGAAACTTTGGGACCCTCTTGAGACCCCCCCCCCCTGTAGTCTGGGACCCTTGTTTCCCCCTCCCCACGCTGTAAAACCTATACACAGAAAAATGTAGGTATGTGAAATGCTTGAGTAGACCAATTAAATACTACAGTCCACGGATTACTGCACATAGGGGGAGAGCCGCGTCGAGGCTGGTTGAGGTGCGTCGAGATCAGTCGAAACACGTTGAGGCGAGTCGAATTGGGTGCGACGAGTCGAGACCGGCCGATATGATTCGAGACGCGCCGAGATGAGCTGAGACGAGGGGACTCGAGGGACCCGGGGGAGCTCAGGGGACTTGGGTTACCCGGGGAGCTCAGGGGACTTGGGTTACCCTCCGGGACTCATCGGGCTCGTTTGGGACCCGAGGGAACTCTGCCCCCCCACCCTATCCCCCTAAACAATAAGTGTGATGTCAATAATCTGAGCAGGTTTTCTGCCATGATGAACCAGCCCTTTTTTTCCTCTTCACGATCCACAATTTTGTCATCTAAAATAGTGCTAATGTATTTGTACGACACTTCCTGTTTGTGATTTTGTGAATAAGTGATTTTTTCAGTCCGTGATTGCTCACGCGTGCGCGGACTAGTATTAATTTTGGTTGTTCTTTACCGCGTAACTATAAACCTTGTGGTGCTTTGTGGTTGTAGTTGATCTGATCCGTGGAGGCGTAGACCTTGTACCAATTTCGACGATACTATCTGTGCGCACTGGGGTGCGTATATGTTACTCTTGAAGTTCCGGTTGGTTGGAGTTGGTGATTCCTTTTGTCTGTCTTTGTCTTACATGAATAAATAAGTGGTACCGTAACTGAACAAGACCGCGTAGCTGTAAACTTTGCGTTGCGTTGCTCTCGGACCTGACTTTGTTCGTGTAGTCGTAAACCTTGTACCAGTCTTGACGATGCTACCTGTGCGCACTTGCCAGCGTACATATTAGGCTTGAAGTTCTAAATTAATAAAAGCGGGGATCCGTTTCGTCAGAATGTTTGTCCTGCGCGCACAAGCGTGCTTCTAACACAACTGAAATTTTCTAACTGATCTAACTTTGACAACATTGTTTTTATGGCACACAGCGGCGTGCGAGCCTACTGGAATCCGTGATCGTCGAGTCCTACGGGGGAGCCTGTTATGACTCGCGTTGAGACTCCGGTGGAAATGAGGCTTAAATCAAATCCGCCTAGGCTTTTAGTTAGACTGGCGTAGGGCTCCCCTTTGTTGAAGTTTGAAGCTCTGATGTAGAATTCAAGTTCCCATTTGGATTTTTTTATTTCGTTTTCTCAACCCGATTCCTATACATTTTTTTCCCATAGTTCCAACCATATGCAAATCATTATATTACATCACACTGCTTAAAAATGTTCTCAAATTAAAGTCGAAGTGAACATTTTTCCAGTACTCGTCTTTTTTGACATGGCGATTCATTATTAATCGTATTAATTGGAAAGAAACATTTTTGCGAAGTAATGATCCACCTGGAAGAATGCTGTATTTGATTCAGATTCTACACCACCTCTGATGGGTGAGGGTGGGTGACTCCAGTTGACTGCCGACTTCAGTGCCCTGGCGGCTGGCAAACATCCCTCCAGTTGACTGCTGGCTTCAGTGTCCTGGCGGCTCGCAAACCTCCCTCCAGTTGACTGCTGGCTTCAGTGTCCTGGCGGCTCGCAAACATCCCTCCAGTTGACTGCTGGCTTCAGTGTCCTGGCGGTTCGTAAACATCCCTCCAGTTGACTGCTGGCTTCAGTGTCCTGGCGGCTCGCAAACCTCCCTCCAGTTGACTGCTGGCTTCAGTGTCCTGGCGG
>SDVV010016780.1:0-14151 GCA_016164225.1 Gammarus roeselii | reverse complement strand
AGTATAGTGGAGGTGGCATAGTCTGATGCAAGTATAGTGGAGGTGGCATAGTCTGATGCAAGTATAGTGGAGGTAGCATAGTCTGATGCAAGTATAGTAGAGGTGGCATAGTCTGATGCAAGTATAGTGGAGGTGGCATAGTCTGATGCAAGTATAAAGGAGGTGGCATAGTCTGATGCAAGTATAGTGGAGGTGGAATAGTCTGATGAAAGTATAGTGGAGGTAGCATAGTCTGATGCAAGTATAGTGGAGGTGGCATAGTCTGATGCAAGTATAGTGGAGGTGGCATAGTCTGATGCAAGTATAGTGGAGGTGGCATAGTCTGATGCAAGTATAGTGGAGGTAGCATAGTCTGATGCAAGTATAGTGGAGGTGGCATAGTGTGATGCAAGTATAGCGGAGGTGGCATAGTCTGTTACAAGTAGAGCGGAGGTGGCATAGTGTGATGCGAAATTAGTGACAGAAGTGGCATAGTGTGATGCAAGAGCAATGGTTGAGATTGCATTGCGTAATGCAAGTGTATCGGAGGCTGCTCAGTGTGATGCTAGGAATCAACGCAAAAAGCGTGCCGCCAAAAAATATCATTACGCATAATTTACTCAATAGCTTTAAATTGTAATTCTATTTGCATATTTGTTAATCCGTGTTTAAACATAGAATGTGTTCTTTTATAATATGAGTATTTTACTCGATGCAAGTCATTGTACTTGTCGTTACTTCATTAGAACACACGATATTATAACAACATTCACCCGATTGTGTGATGTGTTACAATGTGTTGCCTATCCATGGACCCGTCAAAGTCCTTGACCTGTCTTCAACACACGTATGCAATACCTTATTACACTTGAATATTTCATCACGTGACACTATAGGAAGGGTCTTCGATAAGAATCCCTAAGATTTTGATGACTATCGAGCTCCTCTCTTCCCTGTACTAGCTAGCGAGTATTACATGCTCTCTGCAGTTGCATTAGAGGGCAGAATACTAAACAATGCATTTTTATATGATACCATCAATAGTTAGTAAGTCAAGGAGCACCGAAACAAATAACAGCTTTGATGATTAGTTTAGATTGCACTGATGTCAATGTCCTTCTGGCACCAATCAACAGATCTGATGATAAGGACAGTTAGTCAGCCTACAAGCGCTTGATTGGCTTAGTCAACATTGCTTGTCAAACTATTTCGAAATTAGATCGCAAATAAGTATAAACTCGCGATTTCTGTGTAGCTTTTCCATGAATTTTTCATAGGGGACAACCCATGTTCGGGCTGCGTTGAGGTCGGCCAACTCTAGAAATGCAGCGAACAATTAAGTAGCAGAAATAATTATTAGATACGAGCTAGTCAAGCAAATAATATCGCATGTACCGTAGCGATCAAAAATTCGTTTATGGTTAGTCTTCAACCGGAAAAACAAATTTGACTTTCCCCATTTAGAATTTAACTTCATATAGAAATTTCTTGAGGTACTATGTGTGGACAAAGCCCTTTAATGGGTAATATTATTCAAATTTCCGATGAGTTCAAATATAGAGCAGAAATTGAACATTAAAGATTTCACTTAGTTTTAAATCATAAACGAATTTTCGCTCACTTCTGTACATGTTGTGTAGGCTATATTTATTTGCAGGTTTGGTAGTTATTGTCAAACCACGTATATGGAGTCATATAACAGACATAATTAGAAAGTTTTATTTTCGTTTGCAGCGTTTGCTAATTTTTCTGAGCTTTGACCAGCAAAGTTGAGAAAAGGGTGATCCCTTGTTCGTCGATACTAAGATCATACGAGACACTTCGATAAAAAAAGTTAATAAGATCCTTAAAATCGAGGTCTAAATAATTTATAAAAATAATTTAGAGGTAGTTCAACCCCATACCAATTTGTTATGGATTTGGAAGTTGTAACTCCCAAACGCTCACATCTGCCAGGTTATCAGGAGTAAACTTTCCGAGATATTGTTGAAAGCTGCTCAGCTCTTCGGTTTCTCAAGGGAACGCAGGCATTAGAAGTATTCAAAATTGGGAAGCAAAGTGTGAACCTCAAAAACACAAAGCAGCAACGTAAGTTCTCGATGATTCAGGAGAGATAAACAACAAGAGATATCATCGAGAACACAATAAAAAGAGAGATAGACTGGGTTGATAAATTCCGAACCGCTAGTGCAACAGTACACTAGTCTTTGATTAACAGGTTATCATTCAGCATTTGTTACTAAGTCATGTAACACGAACGGTTACGTCGCTCCTGCGTGCATTGAGCGCATATATGAGCACCTCAACCAACTAGAGACTGAATTGGTAAAGGTAATAAGCATTACACAGCGAGAGATGGGACTCGAGGTATAGATCTCCATCTACACTGAACAGCTTGCTGCTCTGTGATGGCCTTCATTGTTCATATGTCCAACTGCAGACTGGTACCGCATGCAGTGGACAAAATACTTCATTTCTGGTTTGGAGGTCGTCCGACCAAAAATTACAAGAAACATTCGACTTTCTTTCATCCAATGTCAAGTGAAGTTCTCTCGCAAATAACCGCACAATTCATGCGTCACCTGGTCTCCTGTTGCCCCCGTGTTTGGCAGGGGGTAGGTGACCGACCGGCAGAGGTGCGGCATTACTTAATCTACCGCCAGATTTGTCCGGTACCTTAAGAGCGCCAGGTAGCAGAAATATACGTCTTATGAATGATACCTACGTTACGAGGAATGTTGATCTGTGCAGTGGGGAGGTGACCGACCTGCAGGTGTACGGTAGAGCCCTCATGGACAAAGAGATGGTGACCATCACTAGCTGCGAAGAAAACGTATCCACTACTGATGGGGACCTAATCAGCTGGAGAACATCCCAATGGAGGATAGGACCGGATCATGAGCAGGTGAGGATGGTCGGTTTGATGTAACCTGATCCATTTATAAAAGAATTGAATTTGGTTGCTAAACAGGAGGATTGATCGTTCTTCAAATCTATCATGTTCATAATGGGCACAAAGTTACCATTTATATCGTGTGCGTAAATATATCCGTAGAATCGCTTCAGCACGTATCTGTGAAATTTGTGCAGTTTTTTTCCTGTCTCTGTAGCCCATCGTCACCTTGAGTGGCTGTTTCTTTGTCTTCCTGATCGTCTTGAAACAGATGATTATCCCATGCTGAAGTGATACTATCACATTCATGCATTCGTGAGGGTGTATCATTCATCATAATGTGCTCTTTAAAGGTAAAATTTGGAACAAAAATACTGCTCGTGATTACACATTTTACGTCCTATCATAGTTGGACAGTTCTTTGGAAGTCACTTTCTTATTGCAACGTTTATACGCTCTTTTCGGGGGACTATATTGTAATAGACGATCAGCGTTAGTCCTACGATGCGCAATCAAGCAAACAGACGTCCTCCTTCCGCGGGTCGTCTCGGTGCATATTGAGTCGGGATTGCTTATTTGCACGATTTCTAAAGCAACTCAAGGTTGTTGCAACTGCTCCAGGCACCGACCGGCAAAGAAAATTAAATTGAAAGATTTCAGAATCAGGTAATGGGTTAATGATGTTATGGAAACTTGTGATAATCGCATGGTGATATTCAATAACCTTGTATTGCTTAGCTGCTGATGTACTTTCATTCGGAAGAGTGAAGCTGCGTACACGTGCATCCCTGCGTTTGTCCTTACGTAACGCGGCTGCAGCCCCGCCAGTCGTTACCCGTAACAGCTAAGCCTTTGTATACAAACATATAAAGTACTTCACTATCCTTCGTGGCTCAGTGGCAGTGAGTTCGTCTCTGGATGCATGGTCCAAGGTTTGATTCCCGGCGACCGACAAAAAAGTTTTCATAGTAACTCACCTGTCAACTCCTCGTTACCCTCTACAACTAAATGAAAGCGCGCAGTGTTTGTGAAAATACATTGTTTCCAACATTGCAAACAAATATTCAACTAATGAATATTCGTTGGGCTTTTATTGATTGTCGCATCGAGGGTACGGATTTGAAGCTGCGATCAAACTCATATTCTATCAGTCTCAAATATTGAATAGCGCACTTCTGCTTGTGAGTGGCAGTTTCTATGCTGCATAACCTCTTGCATCCAAGCAGTCCTCAGGTAGTATCAGGCAAATCAAACAGTCAAATCACTGCAGGGTGTAAAACTGTCTTCCTAGATCAAGTGTCGGAAGGGTGGGTGTTTTGAACCAATCAATACAATATTAATGAAATACATAATCTTTAGAGAACAGTCACAGGCTGAACTTGAGTCCAGCAACGCGGGTGACAAAGTAACTCAGCCCAACGAGGCTCAACTTAATAATGTCTAGTAAAGATAATAGATTCGCAGCTCCGAGCAAAACGTTGATATGCAGTTCATCGTTAACAACTACCTATAAATAGTTGGATACATCATTTATGTTTTACCCAATATACGATACATGCAATTGTTTATAACTTCATCATTTGCATATAAGGGTTACTTACCGGGTTGGTCGTGGGTCATTAGCGCCGTAGCATGACACGGTCCGGAAATGACCGGGCGGTACCGCGAAGCGGCCGCCAAAGGGAAAATATGTTCCAGCCCAGATTTTTCCGTCCTAAACACTTTCCGTTCAAAACCATTTTTGGCCAAAGCTACTCAATACTACGCATTTCAGTGCCAAATGACTTAAGAATAGTTCCCAGCTAAGATTCTTTCCGTTGTATAGCTTTCGAGTGAAAAACAAGCCAGCGAAAACACTTTCTGACCAAAAAAAATCCGTGCTAGACATTTTCGGCCCATATTTTTTAATGCGTCCCAGCGTGTTAGAAATCGATCGTAAACGTTTCCCATCGATTCAACATCCACCCTGTACTTTTCCAGGGTAAAATATTTGGTGATAACAGCTTTCCAGCCTGAACACAATAAGTTGAAAATTACCCAGCCTAAACACTTTCGGGACAAAAAAAAATCCTGCGTAAACATGCCACCCATAGAAACGGGGCATGTTGCTCCAAAATGGGCTCACGGGCTTCACACGACGGGACTGTGTCGCCAAGGAAATAGTCGGTGGGCTGTGGCATAATCTATACCCCCCCCCTCTTATAATCTTTACAAATTACCTTGGCACTGGCATCGTTAGCAGTTATCTAAATTTCCTGGTGACAGCAAACTTTAATACAAAGCAGACTGTGAGCAGGATCGCATAACTATTTAAAGTAATCTTAGCAAACTAGTGAACTAGTTGGATAAGTGGCAAATGAACTTTAATTTGGAAAATGTACTGCTATGCACATTGGAACACTCAATAGAAAGTCAGTTCTATTAGAGCTAACCCCTGGGGTCATTTTGGTCAAGATTATAACCCAAGGCTTATGAATATTGAACAAAAAATGCAGCTAATGCTATTCAAAACTACAATATACAATCAAGATATCAACAAATTGAAACCGTAAACCACATGATGGGGTTAAGAGTAATAACGTAGGCACCTTTTAAAATAGCCTCGACTAACCCTGGGAGACTAATCAACCCCTTACTAAGGATCTGTGGGGTAAGGACTATTGCCTCTGATGGGGGCGTAGCCTTTACCGGCCGGCAGCGCATGAAGAATAGGCATCACACCAAGGCTGGGCTAGTTGTACTGCAAATTCTGTTTCGAAGTATTGCTAGAATAGACTCTTCAGCCCCTCGCAGGCCAACGACAACTACTACTTGGGCGTTCTAATTTCGAGAGATTTGAAATGGGACAAACAGGTCGAGAAAAGTTACACGATGGCAAACTGCAGCCTTGGTTTCATAAACCGTAACTACCCATGCAAAACGAAGAGCATAGTACTGCCGTTGTAAAAGTTTCTCGTACGGCCTCACCTCTGATGCGCAGTCTAATTATGTGGCAACATACTTCGCAGGCAACGCGCCTGGCTAACAAGGCGCAAGCATTGAGTTAGCATCGGCCAAGCGATGTCCATGTGGGCTCCCATCACCACTGGAGTGCATCAGGGAAGCGTACTGGGACTGATCCTCTTCCTCATCTATGTGAACGACATGAATGCAGGGCTTCTCTGCAAGGTATCGAAATTTGCCGATGATACGAACTCTGTCATGCAATAGGGAGGGAGCGGGGCAAACTCGCGATCAAACAAGATCTCGAAAAAATCATCCAATGGTCAGGAAGGTAGCAGATGCCCTTGAATATTACAAAATGTACAGTTATGCGCATGGGGTGTCGCAATGCCAACTTCACCTTCACAGTGGCAAGAAGTAATCGTGCTGCTGTCGACCAACAGAGAAACATGGGCACGCGCAGGTCGAGAATAGCTTTTAACAAGATAGCAAATTGCAACCTGCAACCTAGGCTTCGTCCCCTGCAACTTCCTCGGCAAAACAAGGAACAGAGTACTGTCGTTGTACAAATCCCTCGTCCGTCCTCTTCCGGAACGTAAAGTCTAATTCTGGTCTTCACACATGAGGGGAGTCTTGAGCCAAACTTGAACGCATCAAACATCGTGCAACCAAGCTTGTCCTGCAGCTACGCCATCACAGCTACGAGGAAATGCTCAAAAGAGCTTATGCTCATCACCATCGAGCAGCGACGGCTGAAAGGTCAGCTCATTAGAAGTTTCAATTACTTGATAGCCTTCACAAATGTGAGTCCTGTCTGTTTCTTCGACAGGAACGCCAACATTTGCACTCGAAACAAAGGTACGAAACTTTTGGTCTAAATAGAGCACGTCATGTGGAAGGGTGTATGCTAATTTACAACACTTTGTTTGAGGCAAAAATTATACATTCTCAAAGAAACTATTTAGGTGTATTTATCGGTGAACAATATTCATAGCTTGCAAAGCGACGAAATTGACGTGGGTTGATGTGACACGATGCCGATCGGAAAGTCAGCTTGCGTTAAATAACACATTCACTGCATCAGTCATGCAGTCGATTCGTTCTGGCTGTGTTTGCATGAGATTTTTGTGATGAGCGTCGATTTGCACAAGAGTTAAGCTATGGTTACTGCAATAATTACGCCGCTTAATTAATACAACGAAATGTTGGACCCTGGTTATCAGCACAATAATTGCCCGCTCCTTGCTCGATCTCGCCGTACATGACTCCCTGAACAACGTGCTGGAACATGGAACACGGGTAATGCTAGAATAACGAGAATAACGGTGGTTATATCCTGCCTGCCTGCATTTTCTCATTCTCTCACAGGATCTCAATGAGGGTATATAATGTTTAAGATGTTTGATTGGATGCGTTAAATAATGCTGTGAGGACTGAGCCCAAATAAAATTTTGCCCGCATGACACGATTTGAGATATTATGATGTAACGAGAACAAGCACGTACAGACATGAAACATTCATAGGCATACCATAGAGATAGCTTACGTAATATTTGAGGGTTACACATGACTTAAATAGGTAATTATAACAGCATCGCTAAATATTCGATATTGAGTACGACACGGGCTTCTCAGGAGTTGCCGAAAATACTATTATATAATAATAAACATTACTTCTATACAAAGCACGACACGGCGCTTTTCAGAATTTTATTGAATCTTGTTGTCATATTATCTTATCATGTTATTTTTCTTGGGTTCATCAATATTTTTATAATTATTATATTCAATATCGGAAAGGTTTCTACTATCATTGTACTCAACATTATTATTATTCGTCTCGGTGATGTACTTGGCGAGAGTGGTTAAGGCAACACAGATCCACCCCAAAAATACTTTTAGGACCACCGGTACTAGGTGTGAGCCCCAAGAACAACTCGCAATATCCTTAAAATCTTATCAAACCACCTTTTCCCGTTAACCTGAGAGGTCATCTGCTGCCTTAACCATGAAGGGGGGCAAGCAGATGCAGGAACTTTGGTATCCCAGGACTTGAAACCGCACCTCCGCTGTTCAAACTCGGTGAAGCGGTGTAGATTCAGAAGATTACATATTATTAGCATTTTTATTTACATTATTACAATCCATCTTGGTACGATTGCCATTTGTACCTGGTGAGAGCCCGCCGGCAACTCATGTCCACCCCTAAACCCATGTAGGAAGACCGGAATTGGGTGTCAACCCGCAACGACAACTCGCAACAACCCCTAAAATCCAATTGTATGCGAAAATTGAAACCGCACCAGAAGAGAGACAGCTGCTCAACTCAACAGGGCAGCGTCGGTTCTGATGAGTATCATATTTTTTTTTAATTTTGTTCCTCTTTCCCTGTAACAAGAGGAAAGAAGGAAAAATAAAATACAACTAACAACTAACATCATTCTCACCTACACGTTTGTTCTGTTTTGGAGCTGTTGTCGATGCAGGGGGGAGAATCAACAACTTTCTTTCCTGCTGCACAGATCCGTTGCGGAACCCAGTAACGAAGATGGCAGAGCGACACACAAAATTTCACCTCCCGCCCCACATGTGTTCGAATCGTCGTCATATCTGACATTGAGATGGCCATTGTTGAGGTAGTGGGTATCTTCCTATGGAGGAACTCTATCGGACCAATGGTACTCTCTGTGTTATGTCAACTCCAAAGTTTATAATTAACGTCCTTTCAAATGAATTTTGCGATATAATATCCTAAATTAAATGTTACTGTGTGTTTATTTCATTTAACTCAGAAGCTGCGAGAGTGCAACTCTTTTCTTTGGAAGTGCATCATTGACCTTACATTGTCCGGTTTAAAAGTATTCTATATATGCCCGGTTTAAAGTGATACAAATATGCCCTGTTTAAAAGTGATACAAATATGCCCTGGTGGGTAGGGGATGTTTTGACGGAGGAGTGTTGTAGATGAACTGGTTAGGTATATGGCGTGTAATGTATGTTTAGTTGTAAGGTGTATGTATACAAAAGGTTATTTGACTGCTATTTTCAATTGCGTAGGCATATTGCGTTTTATTTCTTTTCATGTAAATTCATTACAAACCGTTGGATTAGGGTAAACAAACATAGATGTAAAGTATAATTTTATTAAGAAAATAGCAATTGCATGCGGTATTAAATATCTAGATTCCGCACATGTTTTTGTAACAAGAATGTTTATTCCCGGATATGTTGACGATGAATGTTTCGGCTATGGTATAATTTTTCCGTTATTCACTTTTGTACAAACGTTGGATAACCTTTTGAACGGGGACTATTCAATATATGTGATAGACAAAATAAATGCAGTACGCTCCACAAACCAAGGAATGATCACTTTGGATTGGTTACTGTAGTATTAATTGTATATTTGCATGAGTTTTGTAATACGATGCTAAATTTCATACGTAGATTAATGGATTGAACCCAAAAGAATGTAAAAAGCAGCGTGTATTGTTATTTTTAAAAATAAGTATCCAATGACCTATTTCATTGGGATCGCCTTCGCTGTTTACAATCATGTATCCGTCTATGGGATGCATGGGCATTTTGTTTTCGTCAAAAAAAATAAGGTCCGTTTCAGAAGTGGATCGCTTATGTATATTTTATCAATTTGATTGGTTCCCCAAATAGTTGGGGAACACCCTCCTTGCTGAATTTATTTGGTTGACACCGAGTGTATAACCTACCGGAAATTAAGATCTTATTTGAAGTGGGCGCAACGGCACAATTCACTGTTATACGTATGTTTGCTCTTTTTTCAATGTTGATTCCATCTTCCGAGGCTTTCGGCCTTGTTTCTACAACAAATATAGTTCTTCTTCCGGAGAGTTTTGTCTTACGATAAAATGAGAGCTGTTACGCAAACCTAGAGCTGGAAGTGTTTGATGGTATGCTTGAGCGCACTCTCGGGGAACGATGATCTAATGTTGGTAATGCAGTTTCCGTTCACATCAACGATAACGTTTGTGATGGCGTTATGTTGGAAATAGTTGGGGTTGCGATTATATGCTCCGTTGTGTGCTTCTTGAGCAATGACAAATTGGGCTAATTTATGTGGAACAACCCCGTTAAAGTGGGAATCAATGAAAATGGAGTTTTGGCCGGTCGGGAACACGATTGTTTCGACAGTTGGTCTATCGAACATGTATTCAATCAGGTCATTGTTTTTTTGTGAGTGCTTTATTTAGAGCAAGCAAAGCTGTAGGGTATAGAATAACCTTTTTTACACCATAGTTTGCACGAGTCTACTACATAGATGTACTGTTCATTGTCGTTTGATAGAAGAACCGTACTTGGTTTTGCAAGCTCCAATCGTATATCTGCGCTGATATTGTCCATTGTTCGTCAAAGTTTAGAGGTCTCATCATATGTATACCATGACGAGCACTTTATTGAATCCAGGTCTCATTAGCGTTGAGATTAGCAAAGTTCGCCGCAACAATGGTGTCTGGAATAGCTGTTTGACGTGATTTATACGTCATATTCTATTAAAAAGCACATATTTATCATCATTTACACATTGTAAAGCATCTTTTTTAGTATATGCTGAATAATGCATTATCACACACTGGATACTGTTCGTCAATGGGTGCACCTTTGGACTCTCCGCGGTGGTTTTTTGACACGTTCCAGACTAAGATACCTATTATCGCACACTGGCCATTGTACGTACATCAAACCCCGGACGGTTTTTTGTCACGCTACAAAGAAAGATGCGTGGGGTCTTCTTACGGGACAGCATTTTGTCGGTGGCGTAATGCTGGCAGACGGTACGGAGCCGGAATGGTTACCGAGTATGGACCGGTGTATAGATATGGGGTAATTAACTGTATATTAGTAATACTAAACGTATTTAGATTAGGTTTTGGGCGAACGGCGGGCACCGCACACGACTCTCGTGCATACCGGGAGCTTTCGGGCCTCCTTGAACTTTTCTACTTGATTTGAGATGTCTCCTATGTGTGTACATGATTATATCAAATGTATAGATTGTTTATTGGAATAGGATGGTAGGTTTAGTAGTAAACTCACCCACCGCATGCTTGCTACCAGCCTACGGTTGGGTGACGCTGGTCGGATTGCGATTGATGGTTTGTGTATAAGTATTTATTATTTATAGCAATAGTATGGTATATTAGTTAGACTTGTAACATCTACGTTAATTTTCGCTGACTTTTTGTTGACCTTGATGAATGTTGTTAAATTTATCTCCGCATATGTGAGATAGTTATAAAATGATGATCTTATTTCCACAATGATACCCGGTACATGTTTAATTTTGTAAAGGTTGGAATTTTGAAGGCCTATTTTTTGTACAGTTATTATCATTATTATTATTAAATCGTTTATTTCTATCGTCTGGCAATGGGTTTTCAATTTTTAGAAAATATTAAATTCTTAAACATAAGACATGAAACTTTATTATCAACTACGATATTTGAATTAACGAAACGAGATTTCAATTTGAATTCGTCACAGCTTCATCTCTAGGGGCTGCCGGTTTGGATTACATGGAAATATCATTTACAAAATAATCACGACTACATAGCGTTGGGATAACCAGTGACACGCGGGGTTGAAAAATAAGAAATACTTGGGATGGATAAAGAACAAAATAAATGGGTGTGGAAAATAACAAGTATAAGGGGTAGAAAATCATGCATGCACGTGGTTAGAGTCCCGAGTACCTGGGGTTGGGACACCGAAATGTCCTAACATATTGTAATGAGAGGTCTACATTATTGTACGACAAAGGTGAGGATAGACGACATGAATTATACAGAAAATATGACCACAATATAGGGTGGGAAATTGAAATGCACTAACATATGTTAAAGATGGGTCTAAATCATTGTATGAATAAGTTTAACAAAAAAAATTATACATGAAATCCATACCAAGCAACTGAATATACAATATACACACTTCATGACCGCTAGGAAATGATAAAATGATTGACAATCAGAATAATACAATGTTGGAGTACACAAATCGGTTGAATATAAGTAGTGTATATGTCTGCAAGAACGGCAATGGATTATGTATGCAAGAACGGTAATGGATTATGTCTGCGAGAATGGCACTCGAGGAGGTCTGCGGGAATGGCACTCGAAAAGGTCAGCAAGAACGGCAATGGATTATGTCTGCGAGAATGACAATGGAAAAATAGGTACGAAAACGGCAATGGAAAATTAGTGACTCTATGCATGTTATTTGTGAAGGATTTAGGATGTATGCTTTTAGTGAAGGAATTAGATTGGTGATAATTAATGGATGTATGATTTTGTGAAGGAATTGGATTTGGCTATAATTAGTGACTCTATGTATGCTTTTAGTGAAGGAATTAGATATAGGATGACTAGATATTTGAACCTTTTATCGAATGTATTGGTTAGGATGTATGTTATTTGTTAGTGACTCAGGCGTTGTTTTCTCGAACATTGTAGGTATATGTTAAGACAAATTGATCAAGCTAGTTACTGATGTTACGTAGAGATACCATGAACGGAGGTTTTTTGTGACTCGGCTATTGCATTTGTTAGGTCGCATCTCGAGTGCTCTGTTCTATTTGGGTCACGGATTTTTTTCTGTGATCTGACCGAATATGCTTTCAGTGAAGGAAATAGATTGGTGATAATTAGGATGTATGATTTTGTGAAGGAATTAGATATAGGATGACTAGATCTTTGAACCTTTTATCGAATGTATTGGTTAGGATGTATGTTATTTGTTAGTGACTCAAGCAGTGTATTTCTCTGACATTGTAGTTTTATGTCAAGACAAATTGATTAAGTTAGTTACTGATAATACGTAGAGATACCAGAAATGCATGTTTTTTATGAGTCGGCCGATGTATTGGTTAGGATGTTTGTTAGTTGTTACTGTGTCTGACTTACTCGCTGTATTTCTCGGACATTGTAGTTTTATGTTGAGACAAAATTGATCAAGTTAGGTTCTGATGATACGTAGAGATACCAGGAACGCATGTTCTTTATGAGTAGGCCGATGTATTTGTTAGGATGTATGTTATTTTTAGTATGTCTGACTTACTCGCTGTATTTCTCGGACATTGTAGTTATATGTTTATTTTCTTCTATTCTGGTCAAGTGACTTGCTTACGATACATAGAGACTGGCCGTGACGGGTGAGGAAGACCGGACTCAGGCGGTGTCCAAACCGCAAATGCTAATGTGCGATTTTATCTCTTGATGTGTGGTCACACAACGATCTTATCTCGAGATAAGAACATCTTGGGGAATTCAGTTGCCTTTCGGTATCTTTTTTGCTATTATTTACGAGTGCTTATGTACGGATTAAGGAGATGTATGTTATTAGGTCTTCTCGATTCTGTATACGATTGGAACATTTCGCACGGTAGGTGTTTATATTACTATGTTTGTTATTGAATGTCTCATTTGAATAAAAGTTTTCACTACTCAAACCTAATTTAATAGGATATTCGATGTAGATATGCAAGAAATAGGGGTATTTATTAGGAGAACTTAGTTAGTTGTGCTTTATTTGACTCATTTACATTGTTTTCATGGGTTTCTTTCCACTGTATTCTTTCAATGGGTATTTAGGTGGACAATGAGACAAGAATAATAGTATATATATTTTTTATGAACATGAGAGCATTCAAGGAATAGGTAAGAGCATACGATGAATATTTATGATCGTTTAGAGGATAAAACCTGCGGAGATAGAGGTGCTTTCATCATTTCATACGCAAGTTTCCTATTTCTGACTATACGTCTATTTATTCCCAATACTGTACCCATGTGACCTCATTAGCTGGTGAATCAGATGCATGATATGTCTGGAATATTATACGTGACTGGAATAGGTCTAGAAATTTGCTATAGATTTGAATGGTATCGTAGTAACAAATAGCGTTATTCTCATGATCTCAGAGTTAAATGTCAGATATTTTGGAGGAATGTATGTTTAAGAGGTGCAAGTCCATTATGCATCTCTATGGATTTTTCGGTATTGATCCCTGCAAATGTATACTGTATCATTTAGAAGACGATTTACTGAATGGTGGGGTCCTAGACCATTTACGGCTTGGCTACCCTTCTTCTAAGAAGATATATTTACCTACGATAGCTTAGAATGCTGCATACAACTTCAATTAGCTTAATGTCTATCACATTTTCAACGTGGGGGCAAGAGGCGTTTAGTGCATTTTCAACGCTAGTTCAATCGAGCTAAATTTAGGATATTGCAAACAAAGATTTATTAGATACATTATTTTTTATTGAAAATAGATTTTGACACATTTATATATATATATA
>SDVV010016778.1:0-14151 GCA_016164225.1 Gammarus roeselii | reverse complement strand
TATCCGTTCAGCACCAGTTACTTATCAGTTCAGCACCAGTTACTTATCAGTTCAGCACCAGTTACTTATCAGTTCAGCACCAGTTACTTATCAGTTCAGCACCAGTTACTTATCAGTTCAGCACCAGTTACTCATCAGTTCAGCACCAGTACTTATCAGTTCAGCACCAGTTACTTATCAGTTCAGCACCAGTTACTTATCAGTTCAGCACCAGTTACTTATCAGTTCAGCACCAGTTACTTATCAGTTCAGCACCAGTTACTTATCAGTTCAGCACCAGTTACTTATCAGCTCAGTTCCAGTAACTCGAGAAGTCAAATACGAAGAAACCGAGTTTTGTTCGAAGCCGGTGTTATTGTGCAACAAAGGTAAGATAGCAACACAAATATAACAGGAAATGATGTGGGAAGAGCGTGCTTCAGACGCTCGTGGGAACTAAGAAGCTCGTGCCGTCGATAAAGACGGATTATCTGTTATCAGAAGCCGGAGTCAGCCGCCAAATACCACCGCAACAGGACGTGTGTCCACGTCTGCCTTTAAACATCACCCCGACCAGACGTGTGTTTCCTCTATTTCCTAGCAAGAAAGAAACATTTGTTGATAGAAAATAAAGACGTGCTCATCCGGCAGGAACGGCTTCTATGCACATCCAGTGCAGTTAAATTGATTCTCATTGATAAGAAGCGTTATTTGTATCAGTGATATTATTGTTTTCGATATTTCATCAGATTGATTTATAGATTGCACATTTAATATAGACCTCAGTGATCAATAATATACAAGTGCGTAGGGTCGAGTTATGGAAATATCACTAAATAACATAAGTACAATTCCCTTGATTTGGTTTGAATACTAATTATTTCTCTAGAATTGTTGTGACATGCAATATTTGAATGATTATTAATTAGCCAGTTAGAAGTGTTGTGCTAGACAGTGTTTGAATGATAGTTAGCCTGTTAGAAGTGCTGTGATAAACAGTCTTTGAATGATAGTTAGCCTGTTAAAAGTATAGTGATATACAATATTTGAATAATGCTTAACCAGTTATATGTGTTGTGATAAACAGTGTTCGAACGCTAGTTGCCTGTTAGAAGTGTGGTGTTATAAACTATTCTAATAATACGCAGCCAGTTAAAAGTGTTGAAATAAATAGTGTTCGAATGATACTTAGCCTATTAGAAGTATGGTGACATACAATATTTGAATAATGCTTATCCAGTTATGAGTGTCGTGATAAACAGTGTTTGAATGATTGTTAGTCTGTCAGAAGGGTGGTGATATACAATACTCGAATAATACATAGCCAGTTAGAAGTGTTGTGATAAATAGTGTTCGAGTGATAGTTAGCCTGTTAGAAGTGTGGTGATATAAAATATTCTAATAATACGCAGTCAGTTAAAAGTGTTGAGATAAATAGTGTTCGAATGATAGTTAGCTTGTTAGGAGTGTGGTGATGTGCAATATTTGAATAATAATAATTAGCCAGTTAGAAGTGTTGTGATATACAATATGTGACTAATTATTTGCCAGTTAAAAGTGTTGTGATAAACAGTGGTTGAATTATAGTTGGCCTGTTAGAAGTGTGGTGATGTACAATATTTGAATAATTAGTAGCCAGGTAGAAGTGTTGTGATGAACAGTATTCGAATGATAACTAACCTGTTAGAAGTGTGGTGATGTACAATGCTTGAATAATACTTAGCCAGTTAAAAGTGTTGTGATAAACAGTGGTTGAATTATAGTTGGCCTGTTATAAGTGTGGTGATATACAATATATGAATAATAAGTAACCAGTTAGAAGTGTTGTGATGAACAATATTTAAAAATTATATTTAGCCCGTTAGGAGTGTTGTGATATACAATATTTCAATAATAACTGAAATATTGTATATCACAGCAGTGTTATGATATGCATTATTTGAACAATAATTAGCCAGTTAAAAGCATTGTGATACACATTATTTTATTGATAATTTGCCAATTAGATGTATAGTGATATACAGTTGAATGAATGCTGCACCCAACACGTGAAAACAACAGCAAAAAAAAGCCTGTAACAACTAAAGAAGTATTTCCGGCAAGAAATTGCATTTAAACTTATTAATGAATTCCTGGATTAAGGAGCAGTAGACCCCAGGGTAGCACAAGCCCTTCAATCATTCTACATCCCGGCTCGGGCCAGTACATCCAGTGTACAGCCGGCAAGAACGGTCACGAGACAATATTGCGTGGAAACATCCAGTGGTTTAGCTGCAACAAGACACATTTTACAGTTCAAGTTAATGGTGATCTCAGCCCAGACAAATACCAAGAAGCGTATCCAGAGTTTTCTCAGTTTGTCAGCGGAGGACAAGTATGCGAACTAGGTGGCCCAAATTATCCATGCACAGCAGACTTTAAACATAATATCGAAACAACTGGAAGGGCTCAACACATTAAGCAGGCTAACTCACACTCCTCAAAAACTTATTCCTCAAGTTACCCCAGCCAGTTCACCCCTGTTCCCTTGTTAGAGCACACGCTTACACAGATAACATCGCTTCATCCGTCACCACTGCGGCAAAGCTGCATAAGGCAACAACGAGAGGCAGTGTGGAACTGCCTAGTGCGACAGGCATCAACGTGTGATCGAATGACCGAAAAAAAATTGTACATTGATTGTTGACGGCGGCATCTGGACTTAACAAACTGGTAACTGGGTGCGGGCTAACTGTAGACGCAGCAATGGAGGGAAACTGAATCTTTGGCATTATAAAATTTTCTCAAATAAAACTTTCACATAGTGCCCTCAAGCATGAATAAATAGCCTTAGTATATTATCGAGTTGGTTATAGTCACGTGTAACATCAGTAGTTCCACCAGCGGATGGTAGATAGGAATGTGTTGGATCGTCGCGGTGCACAGTGCGACCGGGCACCAACCAAATGAAGAAACTGAGCACCAAAAAGAACGACCTCATCATGGCCCTCGTAGGAATAGAAACCTGAAAGTTCATCCGCCTGACCAACTGTTTAGCTAAGAAGCACTAGAAGCGATCGAAAAAAAAAGATATTCCAGATGTAATTTAGAGCTCATTGCCAATGATGGACGTTCAAACAATATTTATGGCAGGATCAAGTTTATCAATCGCTCCGTGGAAAAGATAGCAAGCGAGGAAGGACTACACTATCTAGTTTGACATTCTCGAGAGAAGGAAAATATAACAACTGGAGACACTACGCGATGAGCGCATCCCAGACGAATATTTGGGGCGGTAGTCAAATGATAAGTGCAATAATTGATTTCGGGACCGGATGCTCGTACCGATAACGACACCGTCGTCAGCATCGATTGGCAACAACACCCGCACTGCCGCCGATACGGTCGACCATAATCTACATCAATCGGTATCGGAGTTGACGCTTACCTCGGCGGAACTGTACAGATATCGGTACAGTTCCGATGCACATATTAATTACTGTAATCGGTATCGTTCTGGTACCGATATCGGTCCCGTTCCGATGCAAATATTATAGTTATCGGTACCGTTTTGCTGCAAATATTATAGTTGCCGGTATCGTTCGGGTACAGATATCAGTACCGCTTCGGTAAATGTCAGCACCATTCTGATACATATATTGATACCAAAATAGTACAGATTATTTTCCTCAAATGATACTGAACACCTCAGCTAAATGCAGCACAGTGCAGCGTTTATAATCAAGGGGAACACTACTGGCTCGAACATTATTATTGGCGTTACTTGTTTGGATTTCCAACGTTAGTTCTTCAGCGATACACTTTTGAAGCCTGGCAAACTTTTGCAAAACAATTTTTTCCACTTGTTCATTTTCTAGGTGGATTTTCTTAATTTTTTTCAAGGACGTGAAGTTATTGTGAATATCACACATCAGCTAATCATTGATCGCGAGAAAAACACTTGATATAGAAATCAATAAGCTGGAACAAACATGTTTTGCCAGTGCACGCATAACATGTGATCACACGTGATAATTCCCACAGTGCGCTGCTGAGGACCCTTGCTTTCTGAATAAACGTTGAAAATATATTGTACCCAACATTTTCTTTATAAGAGAAAAATAAAGATAAATGATTCTTCGTAAAATGTTTCTTCGTTTTAAATAGAACCATCCAAATTACATAAAAACAGTCAAAGAATTTGTGGATTCAATATTCTCCTTGAGTTCATCTTTGATCCGTATACCCAAATAACAGTCTTCTTTTGCAGAGGCGCCAGTATCATTTCATTTCAATACTGCTTATAGAAATACCTGATTTGTAATCAGGTAGAGTAGGCCCAAGCACAGCACAATACGTGAACGAATATACCGAGAGTTGTTGTTGTTGTTGTTCCTCAACCCCATCTCCCCCTGCGACATAGGAGCCACGGCCAGAGCACAGCCCGAGGCCTAGGAAACCACGACCGATGTGTGCGTGTTGGGAGTACTTCACCAGGTGAGAGGCCCTATATTAGGCCTGCACCCCTGAGGTAGTTGATGCTGTTGCGCGGGCGCTCCCATAGATCACGCACTGACGTGATGTTATGGTGAAGCTTGCCGGGTGCGATGGTTGGGCACGACGTCATGACGTGCTCAAACGTATCGGGTGAACTCCGGCCTCGCCAGCGGAGATCGGAAGGGTCATTTTGCAGGCTATGCTGGTATGACTGTAGGGCCGTGTGGTGCCCACATCGCAGCCTCGACAGGTGGACTCTGTCACCCCTAGACAACCCCAACTCCTCCACGTCAACCGCAGGCGGGGGACTCCACGATCGTGTTGACTCTGTGTTCGTCTAATGCAAGAGCTGTGAAGTGCGTGTGTGTATCTGTTTGTGCATAGATGTGTTATCTGTAGATTCAGGAATGGTCACATAAAGAGAATCGAAGTGTGTTGCCGGTGTGTTATGTAGTTGTTGGATGGGGGTTCAGGAAATTTTAGCAGGGAGGTTCCGGGTCTGAAATCTTGTTTAAGAATTGGGTCTCTCTCATATCAAGATGATGTTTAAGAGGGAGAACCTTGGTTTCTTCATGCAAGTGCGGGATGGGTGTGGTCTGTGTACAGCTCGTTGCGATGCACAAGGCCGTGTTTTGTATCCTTTGCGGGAGCTAACGTGTGTGGGTGCAAGGTCAAAGGACCAAGCGGTGTTTGCGTAGGAGATTACGGGCCTGATGAATTGTTTGTATAGTGTTGCAATTGATTCCTTGAAGTGACCGTAAGAGGTTGTAGGGAGTACCCGAGACACGTTCAGTCTGGGTCTGGCTTCGGTGCTGATGTTGATTGTGTGAGGCTTAAATGTGTCATAATTTTCTCCGTGGATAGTTGTAGTGGAGCTGTAGGATATTGAGGTGTTGATGAGCGTGACATGGGGTTGGATGCGGTGTTCACTGTTATCCGGTGTTAATAATGTGAGGGATAGCTTGCTTGAGGACATCTTCAATCTGTTGCCCAGCAGCCAAACTTCAAGAGAGTTGAGATGCTGCTGGAGGTATACAGCTGCGGCCTCGTGTTCGTGGTGTTGTGCGATTATTGTGAGTTCGTCCGAGTATGAACTGATGTGGTTGTTGGGTTCTATTGGAATTAGCAGGGTATGCATGAAGGGAAAGCACAGAGCCCTGTGGAGCACCATTGCGGATGTGGCGGATTCGAGAAGTCTTATTATGGTAGATAGTGTATGCATGTCTATCGGCAAGGAAATTGGCAAGCCACTTCTTGTAGTTGGGACGGATGTGTGTGATGAGTATTTGGAACTGTGTCGATGGTCTCACTAATATCGATAGAGCATACAAGGGTTCGTGGGGCTGGCTTCTTTTCGTTCAACCCTTCATGGATGGTCTGGGTAAAGCTGGTGAGGAGTGTGGTTGTGGGGTGATAGACCCTGAAACCGTGTTGGATGGGGAAGAGTGTGATATGTGCGTTAATCTTGTTTAGAACCAGTATCTCTAAGATTTTCGAGGGGTTCGGAAAGAGGGAAATGGGTCTGCACGAGGCTGGGCTTAGGATGGGGATGATTTTATCTTGTTTTCTGATGTTGGGTCCTGTAGTGTGTAGCACGGATTAGTTTAAAATGTCTGTGACTGCCGCGGTGGCGTGTGACCCTGGATGTTTAAGGTGAATGTATGATATGCCATTTGTGCCCGTTGCCGAGGAATTTTTGGTCTGGCGGATGGCAGCTATGGTCATGGCTGGTGTGAAGGGGGACCTGTGTTTGGATCGATCTTCAATCTGTGCAGCTGTTTGAGTATCCTCCTGTTGTCTGAATGGTGTGATAGGTAGCAAGCGCTTGAATAGAGTTCGTTGAGTATGTCCGCTTGTTGTTGGTCTGATGGTATAGTTTGGGTGTTGGGTGGAAGGATTGCCTCCTATGTGTCTATGTGGTTCGTGGTTGTGTTGTTGAGGCTCCTGAGGAGTTTCCATAATTTTAATGGTGAGGTTCGGAAGTAGTGTTTGCAAGCACATCCCGCCATAGGTTCGTCTGTGGCTCAAGGATATCTGCATCTATTTCTGCGTTAAGGATTTGAATCTTAGTGATTCGATCGTTGGTGAAGGGTAAATTACGAAGGTGGTTTCGCTGCTGAATTTTCCGCCTAATGTTGACCGAGACAGCTGGATTGGAGCCGTGGATGAACCCGAGGGGCATATGTTGTCTGTCTGCGTGGCTAAGTACTGTGGTGAAGTGTTTCATGGCTATATCAATGGATGTGTGTTGAGGGATGCCAAAGTCTTGTACTGCGACTTCAAGTGATGTGTTTTCATCGCAGTCTGCTCTCTTGTAGTTAAGAAAAGTGTGAGGGGCTTGTTGTTGATTGGGGATTGAAGTTTGGTAATTGATGACTATTGGGAGGTGATCAGATGGCATGTCTTGATGGACCGCCCATTGGCAAGTTAGCACAAGATTGGGAGGGCAGAATGAGAAGCCTGGAGAAGTCGGTAGTGTGTTTGGGTTGTTGTGGACACCAGGGCATTGTTTTGTGTAGTCATGTCCGACATTAGCACTGGATCGCGCCAATGGGCGTACGTGAGGACGCCCGCAGGTGGGACATGGGTATGCGTTGGAACCAGTGTTGGGTTCACTGCCACCGGCTTGGAAAATTAGGAAGGGAAGGAACGCCGTCGGTTGTTCACGTCCCCCAAGGGAAAAAATGGTATCATGTGTTGTGGCTCTGGTGTCTGGTGTTTTGTTGGTGGGCCAGGGACCCGGGCAGCGCACAGGCTGCGTCCACGCTGACGCCATCGACGACTACGTAAACAAGGGGGGTTGAGGGACTTCTGACTTTGATAAAAGGCCCCCGACGCTCCGACGACACTACCGCGAGCAGGCCACCTTGCGACGGCCGGTCCGATGCTTGTACGCTCCCTCTTGGATGGCTACAGCCAGTCCTGACGAGAGCAGTCATGCACCTGATCCAACAGCTTCTACTCTTAACTGGGAAATGTATACCTAATTGAAAGTTAATAATAGCACAACATATATCATTTCCTTGCAAAAACCTTTGCATTGAAGTATATGTGAAATGCTTCATTAGCTACACAAGGGAGTAATTTAACACATCATGTTAATACGTACAATAAATATATACGCCTATTTTTGTATTGGAACAATTCAGAAATTGCAACATACTTATTGCACGAGGTTCCAATTTCCATGCAATCGGTACTGGTGGGGTTCCTGCAATTAGGACTTCCTCGTCAAGATTTTGACGAGTTGAAAACTGGGTGACTGAAATATTTCTGGTATCCTGACGAGTATTTCTCAATTGTCCTTATGCTTATTCAGTAGTACTTACGTCATGATTGTCCATGCTGCGCAAATCTAGACAAGTTGATCAACACTGTCAAAGCCAGCTTGACGAATCCTGGCCATTCTTCCAAACCAGGGCTGAGCCGATGCATCTTCCTGGTTTTTGAACATTTTGAAATCCTGAGCATAAGTGATTTTTATTGAACCTCCTCAACGCAAAGCCAAACTCGGTCGGGCAGTAGAAGCATTGATGGTAGTGAATTGAGTGGCTCTGGACGCTGCTCAACAGCAGACACGTCAGCTAAAATGAACAACAGAAGAAAATATCAGTGTTGCTAGAAAGATTGCGGTCACTGAGGCCTAAAATGGATCTTTTGAAAGCCATGGTGAAAACAAACAGATTGATTTTTTTGGCATCAATGAATCGGGCTGGACATGAAGGACCGTAATTTCCAGACGGAAATTGGACTTGATCAAGATCTTCAGTGTAGAAAAACTGTATCTAAGCAAGATGGGAGGAAGATCAGTGCTCTCTGCCAAATAAATTCGTCGTTCAATACTCTACAATGCAATGACAATTAAAACTTGTGAGCCCACATGGTCGACATCATGTTCATCACTGGAAATCGTACTATCGTACCGGAATCCATAATAAGAGTAGCAGAAGATTTCCTCTCTGACGGTTTGGAGAATATCATCCTTCCTTCCCATGAGAGTATTTTGATGTGGGACGTCAACCTACCTGACATCAGTTGGACCACATTGGAAGCTAAATTACTGGGTGAAAGGTTAATTTGATACGTCAATGTTAATAATATAAACCAGTACGAGAAGAATCAAACAGAGGCCCATGGTGATCACCATGCCGTTTAATCCCAAACCAAAGCACACCAAACAGTACTAGAACCAGCATGATGCAACTACAATTTCCGAAGAGACAGTTATGACGGTTCTTAAGACAAATTTTTGAATATATACTTCGTGTACAAATTCGATGGCAGCACTACGTATAAGAGCGTTGTGTTTTTTAAAGATAGGGTGGTGCAAACAAACAATACATCCCGGAGAGAAAAACGAAAATATAGAATCCTTTGTGGCTGAATGTTGACGTTCAAGGAGCAATCGCTTGCAGTATCAAGGTAACAAATCTAATTCCGTAGAAGAATCTGAGCTAACGCATGAGCGGGATGTTCGACAAGTTTCCTGAAAAAATAAGAAAAAATTACCGCTAGAATGTACAAATGCAATCCAAAAGGGTTTTATGAACAAAGAAATGAAGACGGGTTGTTCGTGAGTGCATTGGCCCTCCGAAATTGTGCCGAGGATCTAAAATCATTCAATGTAGATATGTCTACTATTCTCAATTAATACTGTGGAAGCTTATTCATTAACGAGATATAATCGTATTCTTTTACTACTCAAAAATAGGAATAGTATCTCTAAAGTCGAGCTATCTGGAGAGGCGGAACCTTTCTAGAACATAAACTTTCTTGTTGATAAAGTTTAGGACCCGATGATCTGCACTTGAGAGTTTTACGGGACCTTTCTGAAATCATAAGCAATCTACTAACTGAGATCATTTACAGGTTTATGAGGGCTGAAAATGTGCATGTCGATTAGAAAACGACAAACATCGAAACTATATTCAAGAAGGATAGTAGAAAAACGCCAGGGAACTATAGGCAAACCAGTTTCTCCTCTGTAGTCGCCAAAATTTTTGGAGAGATTGATTTAAACAAGTAACTCCTTTAATCAGGGTAGAGACCTCACCATCATGGACACCCAGTAGCTGTCGACCTAATATATCTTGAATTTTAAGAGGTTTTTATTATGTGGTCCCCCATTTACGACTAATGAAGGAAGTAGAGACCCTAGGAGGGATTATTGGAAGCGTATCCAGATGGTTCATCAGAAGGGTCACGGGCCGCAACCGGGTCTGTGTTAGCCAAGGAAAAAGTCAGTTGGCTTTGGTAACATCTGGAGTATCCCAGAGGAGGGTTTTGGAGTACCCATAGAAGGGATTCACTCCCCTGGGGCTCCTCCTCTTTCTATATATGTTTCATCAACACGAGCATCTTTACAAGTTATCCAGCAGTTGTCAACAACACGATATTCTACCTACCGCAAAGGGAACACTGATCAAGATCACATTGCTATTCAAGCAGATCATAATAAAATAGTGGATTGGTCTGATAAGGGGCAAATAAATTTTAATGGTCCAAAAAGCGATGTTGGAAAACTATTCATCAATGATTTCTAGGGGAGGAAAATAGTGGAAGCAAGATATAAAAAAGCCAATGGAGCCCTAGGCTACGCATCCAGAAATTGTACCTACAAGCTCAGGGACATTGTGCTTCCGTTACATATCTTACTCGCCAGGCCTCACGTGAAATTTGAAGTACAATTTTGGTCTCACACCTTAGGGGGATTATTACCGAGATATAAACGTGTTTAGCACCGAGCAACAAGTATGAAAACGGAACAGAGAAATGAGACACCCGCAACGACTGGTCGGACATAGACTGATATCACTAGAAACAAAACAACTGAGGGATCAGATGCTAAAAATAGTTACATTCATAATTGGAATATATCTTTGTTAGATTTCACTACACAAGAATTATAAATCACAGACTAAAGCAGCACCAAAAAAAACGTTCGGAACATTAGTTACCGATGACCATACAATCAGGATATCGACAACCAAGAACCATTTTCAAGACGATGAAGTTAATAGTAATAACGTCAACACACTAACCACAACGCTGAGAAACACTATTTCATCAAGATACCAACAACCAGAAACTCTTTTAAAGACAATCCCACCTCTTACTGTAACAAATAGCAAAGCACTTATGCTGCCGAAGAGGGCAACAACCTCTGTTACTGGCTTTAGTGGCGGTAGCATATGAATAAGCTGGTGGCACTGCAAACTTGATAAATTACTAGAATAGACTCATCAGCCTGCGTCAGGCCTACTTCTAAACGAAACTGAGTTGTTCATATTAAAAAAGTATTGTATGCTTGTAAGCAATCGTTAGTAATGGTAGTAGTTACTATGTCTGCGGCACGCGGATTAGCGATTCGGACAATGTAATAGTTAGGATGTCTCTAATTACTTTTTGTGTCCGATTTAGACCCTATGTAACTCGGATATTGTAATTATTAATTACTTCTAGGCCAAGTTAATTACTTTTGGGTCAAATTAATCATTTTTGGGGACCTTAGCTCATTGTGAGTCATATAACAGGCCAAAGAAGCTTACGGCTGCCTTACGGCTGGCTTACGGCTGGCTTACGGCTGGCTTACGGCTGGCTTACGGCTGGCTTACGGCTGGCTTACGGCTGGCTTACGGTTGGCTTACGGTTGGCTGACAGGCGGCGCAAACGGACGGACCTAGATTGGGAAGGTTTTATGTTTCTTCTTCTTTAGATGGGTGCATTGGGGTATGCTTGGTCACCAACTGTTGCTCATTATATATATTTATTCGTTGCTGGTAGGAATATGGTTATAACACATTTCTGTAGGGGTGGGGTGCGGTAGGGGACCCCCTAAGCAAAAATTTAGATGCGCTCTGGAAAATTAGGTGAGATTGCTCCTACCTGTTATTTGAATTGTTTACGCCGTTACCGTGACATGATTGCTATGTTTGAGTGTTTTATAATTATATACTTATGTCTTTTTTATCGATTCTATATATTTTTTCTGTACATATATGTTTGTATTCTTATCTAGTTGGGGTATAATTGACTCATTCGTTGGTTGATTGGTGGGTTCTTAGCGGTTGGATGCTTGGTTAAAGCCTGTTGGTTGGATTTGGGGCAACGGTTGTGTTTTTCATTTATTTATAGCATATGTATATAATATTTATAGAAATAATATGGGAAAATAGTTTGGTAATTGACGGGTTGATGTATATATTTCTTAGAATGCAGTAGCTTCGTTACGAGAATCTATCTACCCCATGACGCATTATCCAGTTTGAACCAGATATATCGGTGTTACCATGTATCCGCATGTTCCAAATGAATCGTTTTCAAGCGTATGTAGACTGTTCGGGTAGTCTTATCTCGATTTTTCTTTGTACAGCGATTATCGGTTGGATGCCCAATAGCGTGAATGGCTAAATGATATGGATTTATTGGAAGGTATTAAATGGTGTTATGCTTCCTTAGTAGTAATCGGTTGATATATGTTAAATTTGTATTGTTTTCGGACTTTTGAATAGTTATCTCATACAGTTATAGGAATTTTTAGGAATTTTTAGGTTGTCATCTTCCATGTAGCACATATTTCAGGCATTTTTGGTCGGTTATTGAATCATTTTGGTATTTTCATGAATATTTATAACATTCTGTCACGATTAAGCCGTGTTTACTTTAGTTAAAGAAGATTTAATTTAACCCTGTTTTGGACTAAGTTAATTGATAATTTCATCAGATTTGTATATACTATAGCGTGTTCGTGTAGCACTACTCCACATCGCTTACTATATGTTTCAGTTATGTTAATCAGTCACATGTCTTGGCAACATATTCACGTTAGTGGTTTGGTTGGTTACATGATAGTTTTTTTCCCGTACATCATGGTTTTTAATGTATGTTTTGGGTATGGTAGAGAACTGATCTTCTTGCTTTATTATAACTCGAGCGTTATAGCATATTTCATTCAGTTTTGTATGTTCTCTGTACAGTTTCCATCTTCGATGCAAGGTATTGGGTATTTTATACAATTATAGGAATATTAGGATATATTACGTTTGTCTCTGCAATGTAGAACATTATTTCAGGTAAAATTTAGTTATATGTTGTATATTTTAAGGGTTTTATAAATATTTCTACATCCTAGTACATTGTTTGACGTGGATATTATAGACATAGAAAAGATTCGGTTTGTTAAAAACTTGGTCTTGTTGTTAGCTTAAGGCAGAAGCTCGTTGCGTTTACGTTTATTTGTATCATAAGATGTTAAAGAGGTGTAAATCCGTACTGCATCTTTGTGGAATTTCGTCATTGAACCCTAACAAGTGTTTAGTTTACCGTTTTACATGACGATTTACTGGATGGGTGGGTCCTGGTGAAGAGGCAGTTTTTTACTCTTTAGTAGTCATTTGGAGTTCATCCATGTTCAACGTGAATTAGTAAGTTCCTGTGAATGTCGGTCTTAAATTCCATGGGTTTGTAAGAGAGGAAATGCGACAAGCTGCTGATCGTTGTAGTGATTTACTTAGGTCGTCAGTGAACAGATGCCCAGATTTTTATAACCACACTCTTTTAGACTCATGTCAGGCCCATTCATGACAACTGTAACCGTGTACAGATTCTTGGTTATGTCCAGGATGTGACTTTGCTCGACGTTCTTCAGAGATGATGGACTAAACAGATGCAAGGTATGTCTGAGGAATTGTACCATGACTGGGTGTTTCCTCTAAATTTGTTATTTATCAGTGGTAGATTGCTGAGAAGTGATCTAGTAAAACATTTTAGAGTTCGTTGTTATGACACAGTGGGCTTTGATTTCGTCCTACTAGAGGCATGGCATCAGTTAGGTCTAGGGATTTGTTATAGATTTGAACGGATAACGAACTATTATTACTTTATAATCCATGAACTCAGTGTTTGTTTTAAATGTTAGATATTTTCGGAATGACTGTTATGTGAATATACGATCTTAGTCATAAACCAGATCACGTGGGATCTTCAAGTCAGATTTATCATCTGGGTGTAGTAGGATACACTATATATTATAGTTAATCATTGTTGGTTAAGGTAGAGTAGATATCATATCTAGCTATTTTATAGTTGTTGTTGTATGTTCTCGATTGGTTGTCGTAGAAATATATATGTAAGAATATATACGTTTAATTGGATGTTATGGTCCAAAATATTGGTATGTTCAACCACTCGACATTGGATTTGGGTCCGGTTCCAAGTCGTCTTGAAGAACTAATCTACCGGATTGGTGTAGAGTGTTAGTGATAAAGTTCTTCATCAATTCAATGTACATCTCAATTTTGTTATCCGCTTGCATGTCTTTACTAGATGCTTATTACAGCAAGTCTTACTTTTATAAATATTGGTGATCCGTTTGCAGTTTAGACCCTTAGAAATTATTGATTAATCCAGGCTTTGTTATGAGATTGCGTTCCAATTCAGTATATCTGACTTATTCGAGCATTCACGATATCCACTGTAGCATTTCTCACTAAAGGCTTGTGATGATGGCCGTAAACCCAACCCATCCTAACCTAACCCATTCTAAGCATGAATGGAATATTTTTTCACGTTTTCATACTTCATCCATCCACCTACCAATCTTCATCAGATTGAGTATCTACATATATATATATATATACATGTATATGTATATATATATATATACACACACATATATATATATATATATATATTCAT
>SDVV010016777.1:0-14152 GCA_016164225.1 Gammarus roeselii | reverse complement strand
TAGATTTATATATATTTATGTATGTAGAAAACTGAATAATATGAGAAAAAATGATTGCAAATTACAGATGTTTCAAGTTTTGGCTTATGGGTATAATTATAGAGGGATTGCAACATATGTAGATTGTAGATTGGTCGAAGGCACAGAAATTTTCATAAGTGAAGGGATGGTTGCAGTTTTCGGACTAGGTTCGGATAGAACAAAAATCTAATTTGGATGGATGTCTATTCACAATTGTCTTATATACAAGAGATTCGTTGGTCCCATACAAAAAGCACAAGCTGCATTTCTTAGATGCTCTACTGAATCTCGCTTCCGAATTCGAAATTATGGTCAAGTAGAACTTGCAATCCTTGATTTTTATTTCCACCGAATATCAGAAAACAGGACTTTGATCATCCTAATGGATTGCAGAACATGCCAGATATAATCTTATTAACACATGACAAGGTTAAAGGTGAAGTCATCTTAGATAGAGGGCAATGAATTTCTAAAATGAACGAGGTGTTGAGTAACGCAACTAAATTTAAAAAAAATGAATCCTGCTGACCCTTATATGACTGAGTTGTCTGAGGAAAACAAAATTAATAGACTTCTACTAGAGTTTAAGAATAGCAACAAGTTGTCTAAAAAGCAATTCAACCAAATGTTATTCCGCATCTCTGCCCCCGGTGTTCTCAACTGAACCGTAAAACTTGAGTCTGGATCACCTCTGCGAATAACGGCTGCTTACAACATGGCGTCCTACAAACTAGCTAATCTCTTGCTACCAACTTCAGATCGTATCTCATTTAACAAATATTCTGTTCAAAATTCCCATCAATTTGTGAACGCAGTTACGGAATTTGCTGCACAGTACAGATTGTTTCATAGTCAGCTTCGATGTGTTGTCCCTGTCTACTAACATCTCAGTTATAGGAGCAGTTACAATATATATTAATAGATTGTTTGATACTAATAAAGATTTGGAATTAGAATTGGATGAAATTGAGTTTCACCAAATGTTGTTTTCTGTCGGTAAACCATCCTTTCAATTTAACAATGAGCTATATCAACAACGAAACGGATTGTCTATGGAGAACCCCATAGCTCCCGCATTAGCAAATATCTTCGTGTCACACATGGAAGAATCTTTCATAGCACATGATCAAGTTCAGTCCCTATTAATTACGTAAATATTGTTCAGCTGAATAAGGAATTCAACATTGAACAAGAAATTGACAGGAAATGATCGCATGCCGCATTACCATAGGGGAGCTCAGCGTTCGCGCTAAAAAAAATCCCGCACACGCGCACTATCGCCACTTCACTTCACCTCACTGTCATGGCCGGACACTGTCATAACCGCTAAAAATCTTTCATCCCACGTGCTTCCTACCTAACGATGATTCAGCCCACACGCATTTTCCACCACTTAAAAATCTGCCACTGTCATATCTGCCACTGTCATTACACCGAAACAGGCGTACCAACCTAACAGTTATCACTTTAATGAAACTTCAATAAAAAAACGCTAAAAAACGGCATTACGTACCCTACAAAAATACGTATGTTTGCCCCGCGGGTTAGAAATACGTACCTTTGCCCCGCGGGTTAGAAACACGTAGCCTAGGTTAGGTTAGGTTGGACATAAAAAGTTTCATCAAAGTGATAACCGGTAAAATGGTACGACTGGTGGCTGATTCTGACGTGGGCTGAATCAGATTTCCGCCAGAATGTCACTGGCAGATATGACAGTGACTGGTGTGACTGAGTAACGCTATGAATGTTCGCTGTTAAAAAATGGTACCGTAGGTAGGTAGTCGGAACTACTTGGGGCTGATACGGCAGTTGGCGGAGATGATAGGGGTTGATCTGACATTAGCTATAAAAGAATTTAGCGCCAGGGATGGCGACCCTACCATAGATGGAGTAACTTTTTTCGAAACATCCGTCTCCCGTCAAACAACTTTTTCTGTACCTAGTCAGTCTTAGTTTCCTCAGCTGTTCCTTGTCAAAGCTCAAAATTATTGCTATCAAGACTTTGATTCACCCAGCCTACAAAACTTCATCTGCATACAAATTATTTGATACTGAATATACATTACTACGGGATACTTTCCTCAAAATGGGTATCCCCCATCATATTCGAAACTGTTTAAAATGGTTCCTGACTTATGAAAAGAGCAGCAACTGTAGCGCAAAATAAATATTATCTATTAATCCCAAATCATGATAAACAATTAATGAGAATTAAATTAAAACTTCTGAAGTTAATAGGAATATCCAAACACAAATCAAACCAATTGTAGTTTTCTTTCTAATGATCGTACAATAGGTTTCTTTTTCAGGATCAAGGACAACTTGGCTATTGGACTTGGGTCAAATATTATCAATAAATTTCATTGTGGGGCCTGCGATGACTTCTGGATTGGCCTCAGTACCAAAATCGCTCATTACCGATGGTTCCAACCCCAAAGAATCTCACACCGTACCTGTAGACCAATATCCAACCTAATTTTAGCCCTACCCAAACCCATTCCAGAAATTGCGACCGTTCCCCCACTATCTAAAATTTCACCATCCCGCAAAATTCTACTGAAAGTGAAATTTCACAATATTAGAAATTAAAAAAAAAATCCTCCATAAAAGAGGTCGACCGTTTCCATCGGTTTGATTATGATCACTACGAAAACAACAAAAGCAACGATCCCATGATTGATTAAAACAACTTCATATCGTCGGTGGTGATAACGATTAACCCGTGTAAATGCATCAACATGATAAAGCAAGTAAAATTGCATGGCTACTGCGCGCAGCATCTGGTAAGCGCGGCAAGTTTTGAAGAGATCGCCAAATTATTAAAGCAGGGACATTACTTCAGCAGCCTCATAATTACTGAAACGGGTTGAATCACAGCTACCGCCCCAGCAATCAATAAACCAGACAGTGAATTGAAGCGCCCGGATATGTGAGACTGAACGGCAACCCTTCTTCATTCGCCTTCACGTGGTTTATGTATTGAAATCCTTTAAAATTGCAACATAGGCGACCAGAAACATAGGGAGAAACAGTTGATAAATCACACAACCATTTTCGGCAATGCCGATTTCACTATGATGTAATGCGACGCGGTCATGTTGCATTTTTATACAATGAGGAAATGTCCAAGTTAAATTTAATGTATGATCCAGCGTTATGCTTTACTTCAAGTAAACACATAAATATTTATAACCCATCGATGCTCTATTGCCATGTGATACTAACATTTGTTACTATTTAGATGATCTGACGATAACGAAATGCCGATATCATGATACCTTTGAAACGACTTCTGTTTTCCATAATTCGCCGTACGCCAAAGGGAGCAGCTGAAATCCGACGTTGGCCCGTCGTTTTTATATGAAGAGAGTATTAATCAAAATAGTACAGTTTATCCGATGAACACATTTTCCGCCCCGATTTTTCCTAATATTCTCTTCCTTTGTTGTCAAGGTATATATTTTCAACCGGAAAGTAGACCACGTCGGCATTTCTTGAGATGCTTGCCTACACTCGTTTTTTCAACAATATTGATAGGTAGCTGTGCCCTCCTCCTCATGCTCTATCAAACAATGCTGTTTTATTTCAATGTTTTCCTTGAAGCCACATCATACTAATAGTTGCAAGTCGAGATACCAAGCGGCAGGACGGGCTGATGGTACCGAGCAATCGATCAGCCTCCGCCCTCTTCAATGACCATATCCACAACCTTCGAAATTAATTTATTGTCTACTCCATCAATTTTGTCGTGCAATGAAATATTCAAAGTGACAGTAACTTATTGCAGCTTTTTGTTTATGTTTATTCATTTCACTTTGATTGTCATGTTGGTTTGCTTTATAACAAACAAGAGGAAAATATTCGAGTTGCTTGAAGTTGATCCTCTATTATTTGCACCGTATTTTAGCCATGGGGAAATTACATCTTTTCAGCTGTGTCATGATTCATGACGGTCATTTGTAGCTGTCAGTGCATGACTTCGCACGCCTGAACCTCACATAAGAGGGTCGATTCTAAGATTAATCCATATCGTTGTCCGCTATACCGTAAGTGAGGCTCTAGTCAGATCGCATGCATCGTTGATGAGCAATGATGATTTGGAACCATTATTCGGCAAATAAAACTGCTGTAGTCAGACTACTGCTATATCCGTCCACAGATGCGATTATTCTTAGTTCATCGTCATAGACTGAAGCAGCAGCAAAAGATTTTACAATAAGAAGTCTCGCCAATTGGAGGATTTTAAAGCTGTCAAAGAAACCATGACTCGCTTTGAAGCAGTAGCCTCGACTGCTTACAGGAGCACAGTAATACCTAACGAACGAGCTTCGAAAAGCAACCTGCGATTGTTAACACAACAAACATATCTGTATCTTCACTCAATTCAACAACCACCGCGACAACAACCAAATCCATGCAAAATTCATTTCTCAACCTCCTCCACCGCATACTCTCAACCAAAGACTCCGCACCATCCAACCTCCTAGTGTGCATTATCTCTCCAGCATTGAGTTTTGTTAAATACATATTCATGTGGGACAGGACATGACATTTATCCAGACGCGTTTGTCACTAACTTAACTTATGAATCTCTGTCGCGTATCCCATCCCTACAATGTCTTGTCAAGATGTATGTTCTTTTGGCTCGTAATTTGAATGTTTTGATAGGAATGATAGCATATGATAGCAGAATATCATTATGAAATAGGCTATGCATTTTGAAATTAGCTGCGGTCTCATTTTTCAGCTCAGTTTTATCCAGATGGTATTATATGCGTGATGATTTACTATTAGGCACTTATTACAGAAGAAAAACAAAATCATTTAATACCAAAATATGTGCAGGGAATTTCTTGCGATGTTTACTTCATCTGGGGTGATTCCCCGTGGTTGTATGTGTGCAGAAATGACATACATTCGATGCGGGAAATCACCCCCGATTCGGAGGCGTAGCTCGCCGCACGGGTTTTCGTAAATACCGTTATTTTGGTTGATGATAGATTGTCGAAACTGACGGTGCTTTATGGTCATAATAGAAGCTTTCTAAATTACGTGCTTTCTAAATTACGGACTTCACGAGTTAGTTTAAAGTATGCGGAAATTACGGGGAGTGAGCCCGGTTGACGCTTTCAGGGACTAATATGTGAGGAGATGGGGAAATCTACAGCATGACTCTTGGTGGGCAATTTAGATCTCCGTGCGCTTCTCAACATCTTTGGCGGTGCTATAGCTGTTTTTTCCTTATCCTAGCAGGGATATTAAACGTGATTATCTCTGTCAGACTGCTTGACGGAGGGTCCACTTTGTCAATTATTGTTGGTGCATATGTCCTAGATGCTCAGTTGGTGGTGCATTTGCTCCTGGCGTCCGAATCCAGCCTGCGTGTGCTGATGCGTTGGTCAAAGGTGTATCTGTAATTTCCTAGGTCATCGGTACTGATGGAATTTCTAAAAATACCTGCGTTGCTTCGAAGTGTTTTTTCTAACATTGTGGTATCGACCTGAATAAGAGCTTTGTCATTGGCTTGACTAGGACTGTTGGTATCGATTTGACCAGAAGTATCGGTAATGTCTTGAAGTAAAGTGCTTGTAGTGGGTTAGAGTAGAGTGTTGGTAGCGTCATAAAGTGAAGTGTAGGTAGCAGCTTGAAGTGGAGTGTTTGTAGATGATTGAAGTGGGGTGTTACTATCAGCTTTAAGTGTAGTGTTGGTAGCTACTTAAGGTGTAGTCTTTATAACTGCTTCAGGTGGTGTTGGTAGTTGCTTGAGGTGGAGTGTTGATAGCTGCTTGAGGTAGCGAGTTGGTAGCTGCTTGAGGTGGAGCGTTGGTCGATGCTTGAGGTGGAGCGTTGGTCGATGCTTGAGGTGGAGTGTTGGTACCTGCTTGAGGTTGAGTATTGGTTATTGCTTGAGGTAAATTGCTGGTTGCCTCATGAAGTAGAGTTATGGTAGCCGTTTGAAGAGGACTGTAGCCGCTTGAAGCAAAGGGCTTGTAGCTGCTTGAAGTGGAGTGCTAGGAACGATTTGAATCGAAGCGTAGGTACCGGCTTGAAAACCACTGTTTGTTAGAGGCTTGAAGTGAAGTGTTGCTTGCAACTTGCAGTAGAGTAATCATAACGGCTTGAGGTTGTATTTGCATCAACTTAAATTCGGATATTGGGGCATTTTTGTCATCAGATGTTCATTGTTGTGCAAATTACAGTCCCATCCTTCATTTTCGGAGTAATTTGTCACAATTTGAAAACTTCCTTGGATAAGTCAAAGTATTTGACTCAACCAAATCAAATACTTTCAAAGTATTTGAAAAATGGATTAGGTAGCACTGTTTTTATCCAACATTGCTGGTGCCGCCTTGATTGTCTCAAGTGCTAGGGTAACAAGTTCCAGATCTAATAAGTCAACAACCACGTGTTCGGCATTCCCTAATCTGGAGAAAGACACATTGAAACAATACAAAACAAAAATTTTGCGATTTATGACGAACAGCTCTTCAACGTGCTTCAAATTTGTCATCAATGTAATATATGATTTCAATAATTAAAAATGAAGTATATTTTTCCACCTATTAACATGGCTGTTAGATATCAGCCAGAAATCTAAGGCTACAACAACAAAATCCATGAGTAGTGTGGCTCTTTTGGTGTTGTTAGCAGCTTGAAGTGGAGTGTTGGTGGCTGCTTGAAGTGTACTGTTGGTGGCTGCTTGAAGTGGAGTGTTGGTGGCTGCTTGAAGTGGAGTGTTGGTGGCTGCTTGAAGTGGAGTGTTGGTGGCTGCTTGAAGTGGAGTGTTGGTGGCTGCTTGAAGTGAAGTGTTGGTGGCTGTTTGAAGTGGAGTGTTGGTGGCTGCTTGAAGTGGAGTGATGGTGGCTGCTTGAAGTGGAGTGTTGGTGGCTGCTTGAAGTGGAGTGTTGGTGGCTGCTTGAAGTGGAGTGTTGGTGGCTGCTTGAAGTGGAGTGTTGGTAGCGGCTTGAACTGAGGTACTGGTAGCTGCTTGAATTGGAGTGTTGGTAACAGCTTGCGATGTGGTGTTGGTAGCTGCCTAAAGTGGTGTGTTGGTAGCGGCTTAAAGTGGAGTGTTGGTAGCTGCTTGAAGTGGAGAGTTGGTAGCTGCTGGAAGTGGAGTGTTGGTAGCTGCTTGAAGTAGTGTGTTGGTGATTGCTTGAACTGGAATGTTGGCAGCAGCTAGAAGTGGTGTCGGCATCAACCAAAATATTGGTATTTTTTGCAGTTCTGGCATCAGAAAGGCCAAAATGTAATAAAAATTGCAGTATCCTAGCCCATTTTTTTAGGAGTAACAACTTCGAAATTTCCTGAGTTAAATCAAAGTCGCTCTTTGAGAAAAATTATTTGGATGTTTTCGCTCAAAATTGCGGTGGTGATTTGATTCTCTCAAATGCTTGGGCGACTGGTTCCAGATCAAGTGACTCAACTGCCTCTGTTTTGCTTCCTAGTATCTGGAGGAAGCAATATTGAAGGAATCCAAACCAATGTTGTCAATTGAGACGAGCTGCACTTCATCTGCTTCACATTAATCCTTCAATACAATATGATATACACATAAATATAAGAAGTTTATCTTCCAACCTACCAACTTGGTTGTTTACAGAAAACTTCCTAAATGGCAATCACGGTGTGATATATCAAAATTTTAAAGCACTAAAGGCAGCAATAACAATACATGTGCGGCTATTTTTGAAGAAAAAAACATGCCAAGAGTTCCCCATACAATATTTTACTCACATTTTTTAAGGTCTGGGATACTAAACTTTGTATATCCTTTGTGAAGGTGATACTTTAATATGGTTTGTATTTTTCTTAACAAAAGTGCAATTAAGTAACTGATACCATTCCAAATGTCAGTAGCTGTGCCCGGCCTAGGGCATACAATTTTTCGGTTTCCTTGTTTTGGTCTCAATCTAGGTTAGTAATCATGAGATCAGTTTTTCTCACATTCTCCACATATGCCTATTGCCTATTGGCTCTGTGTCGTTTTTACTGTGAAATGTTTCACAGTTCATATAGAAAACATTCATTGAGAAAATGGATGCAACTGTAAAAGCTACATCAACTAGATTAAAGCTTGATAATCCAGCGATTGGAGTGTTATTTCCAAACTGCAGCGAACATGGGTCAGTTTACAAACCGTTAGTTATCTCTGAATTTATTTTGTTCCTATTATTATTATAGTCGCTATTAATTTAGCGTATGCCACATGTATTTTTTAATATTTGGCTCATAGGATACCTGACAATATTGTTTTATGCATTTTTGCATTACATTTTCAGATGTCGATATTGACTTTGATGCTTTACTCAGTCATGATGGTTCAAGTCTTAAGGACATGGAGCCAAACATTGACCACAGAGTCAAGCTACAGAAAGATATTGAGCGACTACGTATTGAAATATCCAGGAATGATTAAGTTGCAATGGAAACATTGTTGATGAAAGTGGTGTTCTCCAACTTCAGAGTGTTCATGGAAATTTTACGGGGACTACTCAGTCAGCTGATACTGTTAACCTCAATGTGGGAAATGCTGAAGAATTATCTGGTCAAGAGACCTATATAATCGGCAATCATTTCTTTGCTCATACTTTCTTAGAAGATAGATCAGTTCAATCAACTGGTGGAAGAATATTGCGGATCATTACCTCCTTCATAATCACACCATGTCACTCTGGATTCTGACTTTTTTGGATGTAAGGTTCTGCTATCAGGTCCCTCTTGTAGAGATTACTGAACCAGTAGAAACTGAGGTGAAATCTTGAGTGGAGGGTGTGAAATGCTGGGTGCACTGATGAATTTAATGAGCTGTTAGGGGTAGGGTATGGAAGCCTAGGGAGAGGGCCTATGGGCGAGGGGTTATTCTAACTGTGTTCTAAAGGGCTGAGAGGTCAGAGCGAAGGTGGAAGAGAGATGAAGGTTGAATGTTTAGGTGATGAAATGTTTGAGGAGCAGGGCTGGAGGAATGCTGAGAGATAGGATCAATAAAGACGTTCAAGTTCGAACGGAACAAGTTAAAATACGAATAAATTTGCATGTTCTTAAGTGGTGGGCCCAAATGGAGAGGATGGGTGATGTGAGATTTACAGAAAAGGTGAAGATAGCGGAGGCAAGTGGACGCAGGACTGGAGGTAGATCGAAGTTTGGGTGATGAACGGTGTGAAGCAGGCGTTAGGAAAGAGAGACACAGGTGTGGATGTAGCAAGAGAGCGTGCAATTGATTGACATGACTGTTGAATGTTTGTGAATGACTGCGTTTCGGAGCCGCCCTGCTCTTCCACCTTTAGCATCACATTGGGAAACTGGGTGGGACGGCGGTGATATTTATGACGTAGCAGGAGTAAGACAGTACACGCTGTCAAGCCCTGCTGCTGTCACTAATCTGGGACCTCAATCCTGATCCAATGTGTGTGTTGCGAGGTTCTGACCGAGCCCTTTGATAGTGAGTCTATGAGATGAGTGTGAGGTGAGCCTTGCCATTGGCCACCACCTTTCTAGGGGAGGCGGCCTTGTGCCTGCCTCTGTATCACTTCAAGTCGACCGGCAATAACTTATCCAATACATACCCACAAAGCCTCCATGTTTTGCCCGTTAGCAGTATAGTTGAGCAGCATAAGCAGCAAGCTGGTAGTAAGCTGGCAAGGAGACAATTTTCAACTAGTTAGTTACCTACGTCTAAAGCAGGATGAACTAATTAGGCAGTGTATGATGAGGCCTGGTTAGATTCTTACCCAACAAAGCTGCAAAAAGTAACGCTTAACATATTTTTTCCACAGAGTGTACTACTTATCACCCTCAGTCTCTCAGAAAAATGCAAACGGGAAGTTGGTGGACCGGAACAGAAATGCACGAAGGTTGTTAGAACGCAGAAAAAATAAACCACTGTTGTCGCCAATTCAATCTCAGCTCCAGCTCCAACTGAATGTAGTGAAAGTGAGAAAGCCAACTTGGTCTATTGCACTTGTACTTGTAAGCCAACTTTGTCTATTGTACTATGACTCCCATAACCGTAAGTTACGTTCAATAACTAGCCACATGTTTAAAACAAGAGGTAGGGTCGGTGTTTTCAACAAATATTTTCAACATATCTAAACCGATAAATAATATTGAATGGGTCTAAGTGCGGCTGTGAGATAACCCTCCCCCTCCAACAAAAACGGTTCTTCATAGGGCAGATGGTGCATTTTTGCACGGAAGGGGCATTTAATTTCTTGTAGAAGATGCTTTTAACCTTGATCATGAAGTGGTGTTCATGCATGGTGATGTCTCGTACTGAACTAATCAACCTCAGAAGGTGAATTGTGCACTGTATAGTGATGTAAAAGGTAGGCGCAGTACTTAGGCTCAACGTTCCCACTATACCTCTGATGTCAGCGAGAGTTCTAACTGCAATATCTGCTAGTGCCTTTTCCATCAGTTACGTATATGTCACCACCAATGCTGCACCTTTTTTTGCTTTATAGTGGTGGGAAGTTCATTTTCTCATCGAACACCTCGCTGCTGTAGGGGTCGATAACTGCTGATCCATGTGTAACAAGTTCAATTATGTGCAGCCTGGTTATTTTTCAGACAATGTTCGAGATCTGAATCTTCTGCGCCATCTTGCTCTGATACAGCCTCCAACAAACCTTCGGACTAAAAAACAACTGTAGCTACCAAGTTTCAACGAAAGCCAGGATGGATTTGGGCTTGTAAGTGAAGAACCTTGAGAATTTATATAAATACGTTTTTTTTCCTGCTATCAGTTTTCGATGAAATGTGTAATGTTTTCTCGGCTTCATGGAGTGGATAAAATTCTATGTGCGCTTCTATGATAGTAATAGCTACTGTATACTCTCGAAAGAAATCAGACGAGCATCGTTTATAAAAGACATTACAATCGGATAAAAGTAATGTATATTTGTGATAGATAACGTTTCATGAATGTGTCGTCAGCCTCTCATCTTTGAGAGGCTGACGTTCATGACCGTTGGAATCTTGGTTTCGTCACTCAGGAGGGGATGCTGGTCCCTCCTAAATGGGGTTTCTTTCCACTCCCCATCGGCCCCCTAGTTCGCGCAAGGGGCCAGGGAGCTCACTTTTGAAGGCCTCTCGACCGGCTTTACCGGTTTTAAACTACGTTGAATGTCAAATATCACAAAGAATGCAATAAACGTGTGGTTTAAGATCACAGCACAAGCTAGGGATCAACCAGTTAATAATCAGTATGTGAACAAACGCTTAGAAATGTGCCAGTCATGCACAACACACACAACACAACACACTTCTGACAAGGAGGAGGTTTGAGATAAGTCAGCAGCAGTGCCCGACAGCCTCACTCTCCTAGCTCTCTGGTTTGTAACTGCTCTCGTAAGCACATCTCTCTATACCCAATTCAACTTTCACTCACTTCAATCTAGAGGACTCCTCATTTTCTTTGGTAACTCTACTATGTGGTTGTGGTAAGTGTGCCGGGCACACACCACAACCACCTACGGTCACTACAAGGTATCAATTACAAGACTTACCAAACAGTACATCAGACCCTCATTTCCTACGCTAACCGCCTAGTCCTCTGCCTTTACACACACTAGCATTAATTTCTTACATAGAATCCAGAACACGGTCTTTCACGTCGCAACGGGCTGTACACAGACCGCTCCCATTCCCAACTTGTATGAAGAGAACAAGCTACTCCCTCATGAATGAGATTAACACAATTCTTCAACAAGATTGTGGACCCGCCACTTACCTGCCACCACCTATTGAATCCATTTCAAATCAACCCAAAACCTGTTCAACACACCGACAGCACATTTCATCTCTCATTACTCGAGCATTCCTTGTCCAACAGACAACACGTTGAAGCACAAACCAATACGCACACACTTCACAGCTCTTGCACTGGTTAACCAGAGCCAACACGGTCTAACAGAGTCAGCCACCTGAGGTAGACGTGGAGCAGCTGAGGTCTCACACGGGTGACGGGATTCATCTGTCACGGATGAGGTGAGGGTCATTCAGTCGTACCAGCATATACCGGGCATCGTCCGCTCCAATCTCTGTTTGCAATGCCAAGGTTTGCCTGATGACGTCGTGCCTGGCAATCGCATCCGGCAGGTTCAACCATAATATCACATCGGTGTGTGATCCGTGGCGGGAGAAAGCCCCTGCTTCCTCGGGGGTGTAGGCTTAATGTAAGGATCTGCACCTACTGAAACATTCCTAACTTGCACATGCCGGTGAGTACCCGCGCTTCAAGACTGAGCGCAGGCGCCTCAACCGCAGGTGGAGCTAGGGTAAAGTAACAAAAACTAGCCAACCGATCACTCAAAAACACCACCACACCCTCTCGGGCTCAACCATCTTTCACGTCTGACTTCCTTCCACTAGACACGTCAAACTCACTTTCGTCCCTACCTTTCAAATTCGGTTCACTCAGCAAACAACACATTAAGCTGCTTCCTCGTACACATCTTACCAATCTCTCTCCTCTTTGCTTCATTCCTACTACAACCACGCATATTTAGCTACCCTAACAATTAGATTCGGAGAGGCAGGATATTTTAGCGGAGGGGATCCCCAGTCCCCTCACTCCTCCCATAGTTGTCGCTACTCATGACACGCAAGGGGTCACGGCAAGGAAAATTCTACCCCTCCCCGATTCAGAGGCTCTAATCAATCATTTGCTATTGTATGTGAATCATGAAAAGTTATTTTTGAAATAAAATTTCAGGTTCTCAATAAATTTAACGTTATTTCGATTTGTTCATGGATTCGTCATCAGCAGAGGAGACTACCCCCAACCGAATCTCCAAAATGCAGAATGTGAAACTAATCCCAAGCGTTAGTGATGTGATAGGGAATTCTACCTTATCTTCAAATTTGAATATGATGAGTTTGAGACAATTTAATTTTTTGTTTTGAGCTCAGGTGAACTTAAGAAACCATCATATACATGCTGGATCGTAGTTACTCTAACGCACACTTTCCAATCTGGATTGAGGGATCATACACACATTTATTGCCTTATCTACACATGTACCTTTTTTAGGCAGTTCATGGTGGCCATCTTGCTATAACGATTCGTCGAGTCGCGGTAAAATGGGTTCTGCGTAACTACAGTATAATTACCTTATTTCTCTATCCTAAACCTAGTATGTTAGTCTACAACTATATCTACGTAACTACACTACCTAGTCACTTATGGTCTAATCTTTATGTAGACGTCGGTATCCTCCGGGGTTTCCTGGATTGTTCATGGCAATTAGCCTGAACGGATCTACGAAAAACAACACATCCAAACTGGGCACGGTCTCAAATCGCTCTGCCGGTTTTCCCTCACAACACATAACGCGGGTAACAACACGGACCATAAACCGCCCATGGTGGTATTCGACATTTTCATATTTACTACCATTTTACTCGAAGGCTTACTGACATATACTTGGTTAATACATTATACTACACGTACGTTATGTCACACGCAGTGACATATCTTAAACGTAACTTACATGATATTACTTCAATCATAGTTACATGCCTAGTGGACGATCCGAACGCAAGTACACGGACACACATGGCAGGGCAGACTGGCGAGGGAGTGGGAAAGGGTAGCTCTACCCTCCTCACCTCAGGCCAATCTTCCTGAGAACGACGTACATATGTTTGCAATGGAATGTCAAACTGCCGGTTGGGGATGTAGAATGTTTCCTACAATTGACGAGGCACCGTACAAGGCAAGGGAGCCCAGCGTTCGCGCTAAAATTATTCCCACACACGCGCACTATCGCCACTTCACTTCACCTCACTGTCATGGCCGGAAACTGTCATAACCGCTAAAAATCTTTCATCCCACGTTCTTTCTAACAAACGATGATTCAGCCCACACGCATTTTCCACCACTTCAAAATCTGCCACTGTCATATCTGCCACTGTCATTTCCGCGAAACAGGCGTACCAACCTAACAGTTATCACTTTTATGAAACTTCAATAAAAAAACGCTAAAAAACGGCATTGCGTACCCTACAAAAATACGTATGTTTGCCCCGCGGGTTAGAAGTACGTACCTTTGCCCCGCGGGTTAGAAACACGTACCCTAGGTTAGGTTAGGTTGGGCAGGAAAAGTTTCATTAAAGGGATAACCGGTAA
>SDVV010016776.1:0-14152 GCA_016164225.1 Gammarus roeselii | reverse complement strand
CCCATCGATGCAATCCTTCAGTAGTCATCGTGCCAAAGATGACACAGAATGCATGTGAACCCCTCGATGCAATCCTTTAGTAGTCATCAAGCCAAAGACAGCACAGAATGCATGTGAACCCATCGATGCAATCCTTTAGTAGTCATCGACCCAAACACAGCACAGAATGCATGTGAGCCCATCGATGCAATCCTTTAGTAGTCATCAAACCAAAGACAGCACAGAATGCATGTGAACCCATCGATGCAATCCTTCAGTAGTCATCGTGCCAAAGATGACACAGAATGCATGTGAACCCCTCGATGCAATCCTTTAGTAGTCATCAAGCCAAAGACAGCACAGAATGCATGTGAACCCATCGATGCAATCCTTTAGTAGTCATCGACCCAAACACAGCACAGAATGCATGTGAGCCCATCGATGCAATCCTTTAGTAGTCATCAAACCAAAGACAGCACAGAATGCATGTGAACCCATCGATGCAATCCTTCAGTAGTCATCGTGCCAAAGATGACACAGAATGCATGTGAACCCATCGATGCAATCCTTTAGTAGTCATCGAGCCAAAGACAGCACAGAATGCATATGAACCCATCGGTGCAATCCTTTAGTAGTCATCGACCCAAACACAGCACAGAATCCATGTGAACCCATCGATGCAATCCTTTAGTAGTCATCGAGCCAAAGACAGCACAGAATGCATGTGAACCCATCGATGCAATCCTTTAGTAGTCATCGACCCAAACACAGAACAGAATGCATGTGAACCCATCGATGCAATCCTTTAGTAGTCATCGAGCCAAAGACAGCACAGAATGCATGTGAACCCATCGATGCAATTCTTTAGTAGTCATCGACCCAAACACAGGACAGAATCCATGTGAACCCATCGATGCAACCCTTTAGTAGTCATCGAGCCAAAGACAGCACAGAATGCATGTGAATCCATCGATGCAATCCTTTAGTAGTCATCGACCCAAACACAGCACAGAATGCAAGTGAACCCATCGATGCAATCCTTTAGTAGTCATCGAGCCCCAGACAGCACAGAATGCATGTGAACCCATCGATGCAATCCTTTAGTAGTCATCGAGCCAAAGACAGCACATAATGCATGTGAACCCATCGATGCAATCCTTTAGTAGTCATCGAGCCAAAGACAGCACAGAGTGCATGTGAACCCATCGATGCAATCCTTTAGTAGTCATCGAGCCAGAGACAGCACAGAATGCATATGAACCCATCGATGCAATTCTTTAGTAGTCATCGAGTCAGAGACAGCACAGAATGCAAAGACAGCACAGAATCCCTTTCATTGTTCCTGCCAAACTCGGCCTCTGCTTTCCATAATTTAGCTCCACTTGTAAAGATCTGTCCTGATGTCTGTGCCAGCAAGTATCAGTGAGACGCAAACAAAAGATATTGTGTTTTTAAAGCGTTTGAAATGCTTCCGTTCGAGCACGGTAGTCACTTCAACCAGTTGTTTCATTCATTGTTCCCCCACAGTAGCAGCGGGTGCTGGTGTGTCGCCTCTTACTCGAACCACTATTGTTTCTACGCCAAATAAGAGGGTATTGATACTTGCTAAAACAGAGCTATACATTCATTTGTACAAAATCGATTACCTCCAGTACCAGTTTCGCTACCAGCGATATTTTTAAAACGTACTACATGTATTTTACCCGACTGTTATTTCAGACATTTGCCAGCGATGTCAGGGCGACCGAAGACGATGATACTCAACATTGATTGGAGAACGCTCTCTCAGACATTTGCCTGCGGTGTCAGGGCGACCGCAGAGACGATGATACTCAACATTGATTGGAAAACGCCCTCTCAGACATTTGCCAGCGATGTCAGGGCGACCAAAGACGATGATATTGAACATTGATTGGAAAACGCTCTCTCAGACATTTGCCTGCGGTGTCAGGGTGACCAGAGACAATGATACTCAACATTGATTGGAGAACTCTTTTTCAGACATTTGCTTGTGGTGTCAGGGCAACTGGGTCACCGGAGACGATGGTACTCAACATTGATTGGAGAACGCTCTCTCAGACATTTGCCTGCGGTGTCAGGCGACCGGAGACGATGATACTCAACATTGATTGGATAACGCTCTCTCAGACATTTGCCTGCGGTGTCAGGGCGACCGGAGACAATGATACTGGACATTGATTGGAGAACGCTCTCTCAAACATTTGCCTGCGGTGTCAGGGCGATCGGAGACGATGATACTCAACAGTGATTGGAAAACGCTCTCTCTGACATTTGCCTGCGGTGTCAGGGCGACCGGAGACGATGATACTCAACATTGATTGGAAAACGCTCACTCAGACATTTGCCTGCTGCGTCAGGGTGACCGGAGACGATGATACTGAACATTGATTGGAGAACACTCTCTCTGACATTTGCCTGCGGTGTCAGGGCGACCGGAGACGATGGTACTCAACATTGATTGGAGAACGCTCTCTCAGACATTTGCCTGTGGTGTCAGGGCGACCGGAGACGATGATACTCAACATTGATTGGAGAACGCTCTCTCAGACATGTGCCTGCGGTGTCAGGGCGACCAGAGACGATGATACTCAACATTGATTGGGGAACGCTCTCTCAGACATTTGCCTCCGGTGTCAGGCGACCGGAGACGATGATACTCAACATTGATTGGAAAACGCTCTCTCAGACTTTTGCTTGCGGTGTCAAGGCGACCGGAGACGATGATACTCAACATTGATTGGAAAACGCTCTTTCAGACATTTGCCTGCGGTGTCAGAGCGACCGGAGACATTGATAGTGAACTATGATTGGAGAAGGCTCTCTCAGACATTTGCCTGCGGTGTCAGGGCGACCGGAGATGATGATACTCAACATTGATTGGAAAACGCTCTCTCAGACATTTGCCTCCGGTGTCAGGGCGACCGGAGACGATGATACTCAACATTGATTGGAGAACGCTCGCTCAGACATCTGCCTGCGGTGTCAAGGCGACCGGAGACGATGATACTCAACATTGATTGGAGAACGCTCTTTCAGACATTTGCTTGCGGTGTCAGGCGACCGGAGACGATGATATTGAACATTGATTGGAAAACGCTCTCTCAGACATTTGCCTGCGGTGTCAGGCGACCGGAGACGATGATATTGAACATTGATTGGAAAACGCGCTCGCAGACATTTACCTGCGGTGCGGTGTCAGGCGACCGGAGACGATGATACTCAACATTGATTGGAAAACGCTCTCTCAGACATTTGCCTGCGGTGTCAGGCGACCGGAGACGATGATATTGAACATTGATTGGAAAACGCTCTCTCAGACATTTACCTGCGGTGCGGTGTCAGGCAACCGGAGACGATGATATTGAACATTGATTGGGAAACGCTCTCTCAGACATTTACCTGCGGGGTGTCAGGCGACCGGAGAAGATGTTACTAAACATTGATTGGAGAACGCTCTCTCAGACATGAGCCTGCGGTGCGGTGTCAGGCGACCGGAGACGATGATACTCAACATTGATTGGAGAACGCTCTCTCAGACATTTGCCTGCGGTGTCAGGGCGACCGGAGACGATGATACTCAACATTGATTAGAGAACGCTCTCTCACACATTTGCCTGCGGTGTCAGGGCGACCGGAGACGATGATACTCAACATTGATTAGAGAACGCTCTCTCAGACATTTGCCTGCGGTATCAGGGCGACCGGAGACGATGATACTCAACATTGATTAGTGAACGCTCTTTCAGACATTAGCCTGCGGTGTCAGGGCGAGCCCGATACCCTAGAGCACATGCTGGTCTTGTGTCTAATATCGTACCTAGCAGGCTCAATAATAACTTCAGAAGGAAGCGATCATAGTGCTGCATCCATTTAATCCGCTCATAGCCTAGTCTTTAGATCATCACTGCCCGTGAGCATTCGAAATTGCCCGTGTGGAGCAGTGCTCTGGCTTCGGCTTGTTGCCCGTGTGGGGCAGTGCTCTGGCTGCGGCTAGTTGCCCGTGTGGGGCAGTGCTCTGGCTGGGGCTTGTTACCCGTGTGAGGCAGTGCTCTGGCTGCGGCTTGTTGCGTGTGGGGCAGTGCTCTAGCTGGAAAACTTTGGGTTTTTACAGTTAAGGAGGCTTATCTGAGCCCCAGGAGGCCAGTTTAATGACATTTCTGAAAGTTCTTGCTATAAAAAAAAGTTTACTTCTGCGCGGATGAGCATCATCAGCTTCGGAGCCACGCTGCTAGTGGACGCTGGGGAGAAGCAATAACAGAAACGACGATTATGGTGGACGTGTGCTTTCTGGTCATAATCAATGCTTTCTCTTACATTACAGAGACGGTGATGTTGGTTAGCGTGTGCTCTCTGACCATCATCGTATTTCTAACCTTTGTCTTGTTATGCCGTGACGGGGATACTTGTTAGCGTGTGTTGCTTCCATAATCATCACCCCCCTTCAATGCTTTCTCTTACATTGCAGAGACGGTGATGCTGGTTAGCGTGTGCTCCCTGACCATCATCAGTTTCGACCGCATGATAGGTGTCGCCTATCCCTTCCATGAACACATCAAACAGTGGCAGTCATGGCTCGTGATTGCGGTTATCTGGCTGGTGAGCGGCATTCTGGCGGTACCGTTTGCCGTCTACAGAATATACACGGTAAGTCAAAAGCGGTTATCTGGCTGGTGAGCGGCATTCGGACGGTACCGTTTGCCGTCTACAGAATATACACCGTTAGTTGAAAGCGGTTATCTGACATGTGAGCGGCATTCTGTTGGTGCCGTTTGCCGTCTACAGAATATACGCGGTTAGTTGAGAGCGATTATCTGGCTGGTGAGCGACATTCTGGCGGTACCGTTTGCCGTCTACAGGGTATACACGGTAAGTTGAAAGCGGTTATCTGGCTGGTGAGCGGCATTCTGGCGGTGCCAGAATATACACGGTAAGTTGATGGCGGTTATCTGGCTGGTGAGCGGCATTCTAGCGGTGCCGTTTGCCGTCTACAGAATATACAGGACGAGTAGATAACGGCGAGTTGGGTGAGGAGTCAGCTTGGTTGTAATTGTATTCAAATATTATTGTACGAGGCGAAATACTCGAGACCTTTTCCTGATCTGTAACAAAAAGGCATCGCAATCTCTATTTTTTTCTGAATATGTCATCATATCTTGAAAAAATCTTTGTTCAAATCCCTACACCATCCGTCAGATAAGTTGCTATTTGACGGACGGTGTGGGAATTTTAGTAAGGCTTTTTGTTTTAGATATGACAAATTATCAAAAAAACAAAGATAGCGATGCCTTTTCGTTATAGATCAGGAAAAGCTCACGAGTGTTTTGCCGCGTAGTGATTGTGTTCGACTGACGGTGTGAAGTGTACTGGTGTGCAGGTGAGGAGGGAATGACAGCAGGTGTTGGGGGACTGACGATGTGCAGTGTACTGATGTGCAGGTGAGGAGGGAATGACAGCGGGTGTTGAGGGACAGACGGTGTAAAGTGTACTGATGTGCAGGTGAGGAGGGAATGACAGCAGGTGTTGGGGGACTGACGATGTGCAGTGTACTGATGTGCAGGTGAGGAGGGAATGACAGCAGGTGTTGGGCGACTGACGATGTGCAGTGTACTGATGTGCAAGTGAGGAGGGATTGACAGCAGATGTTGTGTTATGTTCCAATTTTTTTCAAGTTGGATAATTGGGCAAAATCAGGGTTGAATGAAGACACATTGGTTTTATATTTGTCTTTTTGTAGTAGTTGACAAGGCAAAGGTTATTCTAACAATAGAATACTGAGTATAAACACAAGTGATTAACAGCCAAAGATATGTAACACGCGTAAGACGAGCGTGTGGTGGAGAGTGTGTGTGCCTATAGCGAGGGAGTGTGTAGAGTCTACCACCGATGCCCAGCTGCCGCTGCCGAGAGAGTCTGGGGTGTGAGTGTCCTACCCTCAGTGGCTCGGCTGCCCCCGAAAGCCAAGTGGGTGGGCCATGATCATGAAATTGAAGGAGATCCTCCAATCGAGGGAGAGGATTCACCCTTTTGGGTCATCTAAGAGGCGGGCCTTCTAATACAGAGACCCCATTGGCAGATATACGATTGAGTCTTATAACGGATTTTGTGGCTCCTCCCATCTTAAAACAATAGAAATAACCCGGCGTTAAACACTGTAATAGTTTCTAGTTTCCCCTTCCCTATCGATGACACGCACATGGCCCTGTGAATGACCCTGCATTCGTCACTGTCTTTTACGTTATACAATCCGAGAAAAGGCCACCTGCTTCAGTGAAAACAAACATCGGAGGGGAATTAATAAATGCAAGGCAAGGGACCTCCTTGAAATTTGAGCTAAGGGAGTTAACAGGCTTAAGTCCTGCACTGCTTCAAGGGACACACTCTACGCACCCCTCGATAAAATAGTGTTCGTTACAAGTCTTTTTGTGTATAAACATGTGCCAGATGAGGCCAATCATAACAGTTGGGGGACTGACGACGTGCAGTGTACTGATGTGCAGGTGAGGAGGGATTGACAGCAGGTGTTGGTGGACTGACGATGTGCAGTGTACTGATGTGCAGGTGAGGAGGGATTGACAGCAGATGTTGGGGGACTGACGATGTGCAGTGTACTGATGTGCAGGTGAGGAGGGAATGACAGCAGGTGTTGAGGGACTGACGATGTGCAGTGTACTGATGTGCAGGTGAGGAGGGAATGACAGCGGGTGTTGAGGGACAGACGGTGTAAAATGTACTGATGTGCAGGTGAGGAGGGAATGACAGCTGGTGTTGGGAGACTGACGATGTGCAGTGTACGGATGTGCAGGTGAGGAGGGATTGATAGCAAGTGTTGAAGGACTGACGATGTGAAGTGTACTGATGTGCAGGTGAGGAGGTAATGACAGCAGGTGTTGGGGGACTGACGATGTGCAGTGTACTGATGTGCAGGTGAGGAAGGAATGACAACAGGTGTTGGGGGACTGACGTTGTGCAGTGTACTGATGTGCAGGTGAGGAGGGATTGACAGCAAGTGTTGAAGGACTGACGATGTGAAGTGTACTGATGTGCAGGTGAGGAGGGAATGACAGCAGGTTTTGGGGGACTGACGATGTGCAGTGTACTGATGTACAGGTGAGGAGGGAATGACAGCAAGTGTTGGGGGATCGACGTGCTAAGGGAGCAATTCTCCGTGAACCAGTAGCTATGATCAATAAATGACTTCTCGTCAACACTCCAGATTGTACAGTGCTCGTCATCATCAACTTTTGCTCGCGAAACTATTTTCAACAGCCCCACATCTTTTGACGTGCTTTGTCTTCTCTTTCCAGACCCGCCTGTGGGCCGACGTGTTAGAGACGACTTGCCGCGAAACGGGCGACATGGTGGTGTGGTGGTCGGTGAGCATGGTGGTGCTAATCTGGATCCCGCTAACAGTCATCATCACCTGCTACTCCATCATCTTCCTGCGCTTCAGGAAGTACGACAGGGACGTCAGAGGACGAGGTGGGTCACGTCACAATATGACAAGTAAATCAGAGGAAGAGGTGGGTCACGTCACAGTACGACAGGCAAATCAGAGAATGAGGTGGGTCACGTTACAGTACGACAGGCAAATCAGAGAATGAGGTGGGTCACGTTACAGTACGACAGGCAAATCATTGAATGAGCTGGGTCATGTCACAGTACGACAGACAAATCAAAAGATGAGGTGGGTCACGTTACAGTACGACAGGCAAATCAGAGGAAGAGGTGGGTCACGTCACAATACGACAGACAAATCAAAGGATGAGGTGGGTCACGTCACAGTACGACAGACAAATCAAAGGATGAGGTGGGTCACGTCACAGTACGACAGGCAAATCAAAGGATGAGGTGGGTCACGTCACAGTACGACAGGCAAATCAAAGGATGAGGTGGGTCACGTCACAGTACAACATGCAAATCAAAGGATGAGGTGGGTCACGTCACAGTACGACAGGCAAATCAAAGGATGAGATGTGTCACGTCACAGTACGACACCCAAATCAGAGGATGAGGTGGGTCACGTCACAGTACGACAGGCAAATCAGAGAATGAGGTGGATCACGTCACAGTACGACAGGGACGTCAGAAGACGAGGTGGGTCAAATGTGTCTAGTGTAACATATGGAGCAAGAATGCATGCTGCGCAGCGTTATCATATTACATATGTTATTTTTTGACTTTCCGACACCTAATTTCCTTATGTCATTGTCCTTCTTCTGTGTCCCCAGAGCACCCTTCCGTGACTCACACCAAGAAGAGGGTGGTCAAGATGATGTTCGCGGTGGTGGTTGTGTTCGTCGTCTGCTGGGGCCCTCTGCAGATCTTCACCGTCACTAAAAAGTACTTCTTAGACGATAAAGGAAGCCTTCTGCCCAACATGGAGACGGTGAGGAAGACAATATTTTTTAGTGCAAGTCTTACATGTTGTCATTTGATTCTATGTACATGAAAGTTCTACATTTCTGTTGCTTGATGCTCAAGAAACGTGACTGAATTTATTCCTATACGATATTTTATCGCTCACTCACAGGCTTACTTTATCTTCCTGACCATCTTTACTACATGGTCTATCTGAACCCTGTTTTCGTGCCCACTCACAGGCTTACTTTACCTTCCTGACCATCTCTAACTACATGGTCTATCTGAACCCTGTTCTAAACCCCATCATCTACGGTCACATGCACGAGAACTTCCGCAGGGCCTTCCGAACAACCTACTCGTGCATCTTCAAGAACAAGGTGAGTCTGTGGACACATATTTCCCGCACGATAAACTTGATAGACGAAACTGAAAGAGTTAGGTACCTAATCGATGCATTCACTGTCGTTCGGTGTACTTCCCGGGAGATGAACGCTCAACTTTTCCTCTGAAGACCAGTATTGCAGTGGTATGTAGAGTGTGCCGATCAGTACTCATGGGCGATTAGCAAAGAACAGAGTGGCTTTAAAAGTAGTGGTATGTAGAGTGTGCCGATCAGTACGCATGGGCGATTAGCGAAGAACAGAGTGGTTTTCAGAGTAGTGGTATGTAGAGTATGCCGATCAGTACGCATGGGCGATTAGCGAAGAACAGAGTGGCTTTAAGAGTAGTGGTATGTAGGGTGTGCCGATCAGTACGCATGGGCGATTAGCGAAGAACAGAGTGGCTTTAAGAGTAGTGGTATGTAGAGTGTGCCGATCAGTACGCATGGGCGATTAGCGAAGAACAGAGTGGCTTTAAAAGTAGTGGTATGTAGAGTGTGCCGATCAGTACGCATGGGGGATTAGCGAAGAACAGAGTGGCTCTAAGAGTAGTGGTATGTAGAGTGTGCCGATCAGTACGCATGGGCGATTAGCGAAGAACAGAGTGGCTTCAAGAGTAGTGGTATGTAGAGTGCGCCGATCAGTACGCATGGTGCGATGAGCGAAGAACAGAGTGGCTTTAAGAGTAGTGGTATGTAGGGTGTGCCGATCAGTACGCATGCGTGATTAGCGAAGAACAGAGTGGCTTTAAGAGTAGTGGTATGTAGAGTGCGCCGATCAGTCCGCATGGTGCGATGAGCGAAGAACAGAGTGGCTTCAAGAGTAGTGATATGTAGGGTGTGCCGATCAGTACGCATGGTGCGATGAGCGAAGAACTGAGTGGCTTTAAGAGTAAGGGTATGTTGAGTGTGCCGATCAGTACGCATGGTGCAATGAGCGAAAAAAATAGTGGCTTCAAGAGTAGTGGTATATAGGGTGTACCGATCAGTAGACATGGTGCAATGAGCGAAGAAAAGAGTGGTTTTGAGAGTAGTGGTATGTAGGGTATGCCGGGCAGTGAAGAACAGAGTGGCTTTAAGAGTAGTGGTGTGTAGGGTGTGCCGATTAGTACGCATGGTGCGATGAGCGGATAAAAGAGTGGCTTTAAGAGTAGTAGTATGTAGGGTGTGCCGGTCAGCGAGGAACATTGTGGCTTTAAAAGTAATGGTATGTAGGGTGTGCCGATCAGCGAGGAACAGTGTGGCTCTAAGAATAGTGGTATGTAGGGCGTGCCGATCAGCGAGGACTAGTGTGGTTTAACGAGTAGTGGTATGTAGAGTGTGCCGATCAGTACTCATGGTGCGATTAGCAAAGAACAGCGTGGCTTTAGGAGTTGTAGAATGTAGAGTGGGACGATCAGTACGCATGGTGCGATTAGCGGAGAACAGAGTGGCTTCAAGAGTAGTGGTATGTAGGGTGTGCCGATCAGCGAGGACCAGTGTGGCTTTAAGAGTAGTGGTATGTAAGGTGTGCCGATAAGTACGCATGGTGCGGTTAGCGAAGAACAGTGTGGCTGCAAGAGATGTGGTATATAGAGTGCCGATCAGTACGCATGGTGCGATTAGCGAAGAACAGTATGGCTTTAAGAGTAGTGGTGTGTTGGGTGTGACGATCAGCAAGAAACAGCGTGGCTTTAAGAGTAATGGTATGTAGAGTGTGCCGATCAGTACGCATGGTGCGGTTAGCGAAGAACAGTGTGGCTTTAAGAGTAGTGGTATGTAGAGTGTGCCGATCAGTACGCATGGTGCGATTAGCGAAGAACAGTATGGCTTTAAGAGTAGTGCTATGTAGGGTGTGCCGATCAGCGAGGAACAGTGTGGCTTTAAGCGTAGTGGTATGTAGGGTCTGCCGATCAGCGAGGAACAGTGTGGCTTTAAGAGTAGTGGTATGTAGGGTGTGCCAATCAGTTCGCATGGGGCGATTAGCAAAGAACAGTGTGGCTTTAAGAATAGTGGTATGTAGAGTGACTTAAGAGTAGTGATATGTAGGGTGTGACGATCAGCAAGGAATAGTGTGGCTTTAAGCGGAGTGGTATTTAGGGTGTGCCGGTCAGCGACGACCAGTGTGTCTTTAAAAGTAATGCTATGTATGGTGTGCCGATCAGTACGCATGATACGGTAAGCGAAGAACAGAGTGGCTTTAGGAGTAGTGGTATGTAGGATGTGTCGATCAGTACGCATGGTGCGATTAGCGAAGAACAGTATGGCTTTAAGAGAAGTGGAATGTAGGATGACTTTAAGAGTAGTGGTATGAAGGGTGTGACGATCAGTACGCGTGGTGCGGTTAGCGAACAACAGTGTGGCTTTAAGAGTAGTGGTATGTAGGGTGTGCCGATCAGTACGCATGGTGCGGTTAGCGAGGAACAGTGTGGCTTTAAGAGTAGTGGTATGTAGGGTGTGCCGATCAGTACTCATGGTGCGATTAGCGAAGAACAGAGTGGCTTCAATAGTAGTGGTATGTAGGGTAGTCCGATCAGCGAAGGCCAGTGTGGCTTTAAGAAAAGTGGTATGTAGGGTGTGCCGATCAGTACGCATAGTGCGGTTAGCGAAGAACAGTGTGGCTGCAAGAGTAGTGGTATGTAGAGTGTACCGATCAGTACGCATGGTGCGGTTAGCGAACAACAGTATGGCTTTAAGAGTAGTGGAATGTAGGGTAACTTTATGAGTAGTGGTATGTAGGGTGTGACGATCAGCAAGGAACAGTGTGGCTTCACGAGTAATGGTATGTAGGGTGTGCCGATCAGTACGCATGGTGTGATTAGCGAAGAACAGTATGGCATTAAGAGTAGGGGAGTGTAGGGTGGCTTTAAGAGTAGTGGTATATAGGGTTTGACGATCAGCAAGAAACAGTGGGGCTTTAAGCGGAGTGGTATGTAGGGTGTGCTGATCAGCGAGGAACAGTGTGGCTTTAAGAGTACTGGTATGTATGGTGTGTCGATCGGTACGCATGGATTAATTAGCGAAGAACGGTGTGGCTCTAAGAATAGTTGTATGTAGGGTGGCTTTAAGAGTAGTGGTATATAGGGTGTGACGATCAGCAAGGAACAGTGTGACTTTAAGCGTAGAGGTATGTAGGGTGTGCCGATCAGCGAGGAACAGTGTGGCTTTAAGAGTAGTGGTATGTAAGGTGTGCCGATCGGAGAGGAACAGTGTGACTTTAAGAGTAGTGGTATGTAGGGTAAGCGATCAGCGAGGAACAGTGTGGCTTTAAGAGTAGTGGTATGTAGGTGAACCGATCAGCGAGGGACAGTGTGGCTTTAAGAGTAGTGGTATGTAGGGTGTGTCGATCAGCGAGGAACAGTGTGGCTTTGAGAGTAGTGGTATGCAGGGTGTGCCAGTCAGCGGAGAACAGTGTGGCTTTAAGAGTAGTGCTAAGTAGGGTGTGCCGATCAGCGAGGAACAGTGTGACTTTAAGAGTGGTGGTATGTAGGGTGTGCCGATCAGCGATGAACAGTGGGGCTTTGAGAGTAGTGGTATGTAGGGTGTGCCGGTCAGCGAGGAACAGTGTGGCTTTATGAGTAATGGTATGTAGGGTGTGCCGGTCAGCGAGGAACAGTGTGGCTTTAAGATTAGTGGTATGGTGGGTGTGCCGGTCAGCGAGGAACAGTGTGGCTTTAAGAGTAGTGGTATGTAGGTAAGCCGATCAGCGAGGAACAGTGTGGCTTTAAGAGTAGTAGTATGCTAGGTGTGCCGGTCAGCGAAGAACAGTGTGGCTTCAAGAGTAGTGGTATGTAGGGTGTGCCTGATCAGCGAGGAACAGTGTGACTTTAAGAGTGGTGGTATGTAGGGTGTGCCGATCAGCGATGAACAGTGTGGCTTTAAGAGTAGTGGTATGTAGGTTGTGCCGGTCAGCGAGGAACAGTGTGGCTTTAGAATAATGGTATGTAGGGTGTGCCGGTCAGCGAGGAACAGTGTGGCTTTAAGAGAAGTGGTATGTAAGCTGTGCCGGTCAGCGAAGAACAGTGTGGCTTTAAGAGAAGTGGTATGTAGGGTGTGCCGTTCAGCGAGGAACAGTGTGGCTTTAAGTGTAGTGGTACAAAGGGTGTGCCGGTCAGCGAGGAACAGTGTGGCTTTAAGAAAAGTGGTATGTAGGGTGTGCCGATCAGCGAGGAACAGTGTGGCTCTAAGAGTGGTGGTATGTAGGATGTGCCGATCAGCGATGAACAGTGTGGCTTTAAGAGTAGTGGTATGTAGGGTGTGCCGGTCAGCGAGGAACAGTGCGGCTTTATGAGTAATGGTATGTAGGGTGTACCGATCAGCGAGGAACAGTGTGTCTCTAAGAGTAGTGGTACGTAGGGTGTGCCGGTCAGCGAGGAACAGTGTGGCGTTAAGAAAAGTGGTATGTAGGGTGTGCCGGTCAGCGAGGAACAGTGTGGCTTTAAGTGTAGTGGTATGTAGGGCGTGCCGGTCAGCGAGGAACAGTGTAGCTTTAAGAGTAGTGGTATGAAGGGTGTGCCGGTTAGCGAGGAACAGTGAGGCTTTGAGAGTAGTGGTATGGTGTGTGCCGATCAGATTTTTGCAGTGAGTGGAGTTTGTAGGAATTACCGCGCGAAAGGAAAATATATGTTCTGGGCCTTCATGGACCTGGGAAAAGCCTGCCATAGGGTCGACAGGGAGGCGTTTTGAAGGGTGTTTTGCGTGTTTATGGCCTGAGCGAAAATTTGTTAAGGACGGTCCAAGACTTTCAATGATGGCAGCAGGGCATGTGTCAGAGTGCAAGGTTAGTGAAGGGAGCAGAGCATGTGTCAGAGTACGAGGTGAGTGATGGCAGCAAGCATGTGTCAGAGTGCAAGGATAGCGATGGCAGTAGAGCATGCGTCAGAGTGCGAGGTGAGTGATGGCAGCAGAGCATGTGTCAGAGTGCGAGGTGAGTGATGGCAGCTGAGCATGTGTCAGAGTGCGAGGTGAGTGATGTCAGTAGAGCATGTGTCAGAGTGCGAGGTTAGAGATGGCAGCAGAGCATGTGTCAGAGTGCGAGATTAGTGATGGCAGCAGAGCATGAGTCAGAGTGCGAGGTGAGTGATGGCAGCCGAGCATGTGTCAGAGTGCGAGGTGAGCGATGGCAGCAGAGCATGTGTCAGAGTGCGAGGTGAATGATTGCAGCAGAGTATGTGTCAGAGGGCGAGGTGAGTGATGGCAGCAGAGTATGTGTCAGAGTGCGAGGTGAGTGATGGCAGCAGAGCATGTGTCAAAGTGCGAGTTGAGTGATGGCAGCAGATCATGTGCCAGAGTGCGAGGTTAGTGATGGCGAGGTGAGTGATGGCAGCAGAGCATGTGTCAGAGTGCGAGGTGAGTGATGGCAGCTGAGCATGTGTCAGAGTGCGAGGTGAGTGATGGCAGCAGAGCATGTGTCAGAGTGCGAGGTGAGCGATG
>SDVV010016775.1:0-14152 GCA_016164225.1 Gammarus roeselii | reverse complement strand
GTTAGACAGAACGAGAAACCGTTTTATTTTATAGGACGGTTCATCCGCTCGTCACAGTGTAAGAAGTGCAGTTCATATAAACGTGCGAAGTGAATCCTGGGCTCGAACACAGTTATCCATCGATAACCATCATTGACGTGATGTTTTTATCGATAACTACCATTGACGTGATGTTTTTATCGATAACCATCATCGACGTGATGTTTTTATCGATAGCCATCATTGACGTGATGTTTTTATCGATCACCATCATTGACGTGATGTTTTTATCGATAGTCATCATTGACGTGATGTTTTTATCGATAACCATCATTGACGTGATGTTTTTACCGATAACCATTATTGACGTGATGTTTTTATCGATAGCCATCATTGACGTGATGTTTTTATCGATAACCATCATTGACGTGATGTTTTTTATCGATAGCCATCATTGACGTGATGTTTTTATCGATAGCTATCATTGACGTGATGTTTTTATCGATAACCGTCATTGACGTGATGTTTGTATCGATAGCCATCATTGACATGATATTTTTATCGATAACCATCATTAACGTGATGTTTTTATCGATAGCCATCATTGACGTGATGTTTTTATCGATAACCATCATTGACGTGATGTTTTTATCGATAGCTATCATTGACGTGATGTTTTTATCGATAATCATCATTGAAGTGATGTCTTTATCGATAGCCATCATTGACGTGATGTTTCTATCGATAACCATCATTGACGTGATGTTTTTATCGATAACCATCATTGACGTGATGTTTTTATCGATAGTCATCATTGACGTGATGTTTTTATCGATAACCATCGTTGACGTGATGTTTTTATCGATAACCATAATTGACGTGATGTTTTTATCGATAGCTATCATTGACGTGATGTTTTTATCGATAGTCATCATTGACGTGGTGCTTTTATCGATAGCCATCATTGACGTGATGTTTTTATCGATAACCGTCATTGACGTGATGTTTTTATCGATAGCCATCATTGACGTGATGTTTTTATCGATAACCATCATTGACGTGATGTTTTTATCGATAGCCATCATTGACGTGATGTTTTTATCGATAGCCATCATTGACGTGATGTTTCTATCGATAACCATCATTGACGTGATGTTTTTATCGATAGCTATCATTGACGTGATGTTTTTATCGCTAACCATCATTGACGTGATGTTTTTATCGATAACTATCATTGACGTGATGTTTTTATCGATTACCATCATCGACGTGATGTTTTTATCGATAGCTATCATTGACGTGATGTTTTTATCGATAACCATCATTGAAGTGATATTTTTATCGATAGTCATCATTGACGTGATGTTTCTATCGATAACCATCATTGACGTGATGTTTTTATCGATAACCATCATTGACGTGATGTTTATATCGATAGTCATCATTGACGTGATGTTTTTATCGATAACCATCGTTGACGTGATGTTTTTATCGATAACCATCATTGACGTGATGTTTTTATTGATAGCCATCATTGACGTGATGTTTTTATCGATAGCCATCATTGACGTGATGTTTTTATCGATAATCATCATTGACGTGATGTTTTTATCGATAGCCATCATTGACGTGATGTTTTTATCGATAGCCATCATTGACGTGATGTTTTTTATCGATAGCCATCATTGACGTGATGTTTCTATCGATAACCATCATTGACGTGATGTTTTTATCGATAGACATCATTAACGTGATGTTTTTATCGATAACCATCATTGACGTGGTGTTTTTATCGATAACCATCATTGACGTGATGTTTTTATCGATAACCATCATTGACGTGATGTTTTTATCGATAGACATCATTGACGTGGTGTTTTTATCGATAACCCTCATTGACGTGATGTTCGGCAAGCGATAGTCCACATGAAAACTTTAGCCAAAGGAATTACTCGTGGAATACATTGCAGAACAAGACCAGGCACTGCGAGTGATGGGGGTTAGGGGTAGCAGCTAGCGGGGGAGGGAAACAGAGAGGAAAGGGGCAACGAGGATAAAGGGAGTGGAAACGAAGGAAGAGAGGGAGAGGGGGGTGGAGATGGTGGGGATGTACTAAGAAGGGGGATGGTGGTGCTGACCACCAGCCCCCGTTGACCTATGCAATTGCTCGTTGGAAAGGTCAAAGTTGGTCCCTCGGAATGGGCGTCATTTGCTGGTCGCGAGGGTAAGCAGAAGGGGTTTTATTTTGCTAGAAAGGGGTCGCACGATGAGGGGCCTACTCGAGATGAGGAACCTTATGAGAAAAGTACGACAAAAGAAAAAGAACCCCACTAGGAAATGGGTCCAAGTATAAAGGGATCGCAAGGGAAAAGGGGGCACATGATAATGGGATCTGTACACGAGAGAAGGGACCACACCAGAAATGGGGTCAGCCCTAGAGAAAATACTCAACACGAGAAAAAAGGCCGTACGATGAAACGGGTCCTAAAAAAAGGGGGCCAACCAAAAAGAATCCATACGAGACTTCGGAGCGGGTTGGAAGAGCTCATACGAGTTGCCCAATAAGGGCAGCGTTAACGGAAACTACAACAACAGTTGAGGTTCGTGATTAGGTATGAGTCTTTTTATAATGTGTCCCTATATGATGTGTTTTTGGGATCAGTTCCTAGTAATTGTTCCTTGATTTCCAGAACAAATCTGACATAAATGATGAGTTTCAAGGCCTGTACACCACACACATGCAATGCAATAATTTCAAAATTAAAATAAAGAAAGGTAACGACCATTTTGTCGCCGGCATACGATTTTTTCTTCGGCAAATTGGCAGTTACCAACGGAAAACGGTGTTACTGTTTCCTTGGCAAAAAGTCTCATCTGTAAAATTACACTGGCGATGTAATTACATCCAAGGTAGCTGAAGTTGGCACTGCGGCTGCTGAACAATATATTCGACCTAATCCTCGGTACGCACAACTGACGAGGGCAACTGACGAGGGCAACTGACCAGGGCAACTGACGAGGGCAACTGACCAGGGCAACTGACGAGGGCAATTGACGAGGGCAACTGACGAGGGTATTCCGACACACTACGTCTTTGGTTTCATGAAGGTGAGAACGAATTGTTTTATTTGGCTTGTCTTTTAAGAGATGAACCGAAGAAAATAATAATATTGTGTTCATCTTCTTTTTTATTTTGCACTCGTTTGAGGAACGGTGAAATAAGTTGAAATAAATGTAAATGCTTACAAACGTCTGGAACCGTAGTTAAATGTAAGGCTCTTTGAGTATTTATTTGTTCCGTGATTGCGTTCGACTTTATTATAACGGATTTTTTTTTCACATCAACTTATGATATACAAACAGAAGTGACAAGAGTTACAGTTGGCATTAAATACCAAACGAATGGTAACAAAAATATAACGATAATCGCCGTTGCTAAATGTATATTATCACAAAACATAAACGAGAGGATGTCACATAATATACCGGTATTCCAATTAAAAATACTCAGTGATGTTTGAACAGCCCAACACTCATAGTTGCATCCAATTAATATTGTTTCATTGTTCATTGTATTGAGGCCACAATAAATCTGCTAACTGCTGGCAGTCGTTATTAGCAGGTGCGATTAGCAGGTGCGATTAGCAGGTGCGATTAGCAGATGCAGTTGGCAGGTGCGATTAGCAGGTGCGGTTGGCAGGTGCGGTTGGCAGGTGCGGTTGGCAGGTGCGGTTGGCAGGTGCGATTAGCAGGTGCGGTTGGCAGGTGCGGTTGGCAGGTGCGATTAGCAGGTGCGGTTGGCAAGTGCGGTTGGCAGGTGCGTTTGGCAGGTGTGATTGGTTATGTAGGAGATAAACGCTATTCGTTGGCTTATATGCATTAATTGTTGTAAGCCTGACCACTAAGAACCTTTTCGAAATTTTCCAGTGTTCCCCACACCATGCACCAGTAACCTATCCACTGGTGTGATGCTCACCACACCATGCACCACTAACCTATCCACTGGTGCGATGCTCACCACACCATGCACCATTAGCCTATCCACTGGTGCGATGCTCCCCACATCATGCACCATTAACATATCCACTGGTGCGATGCTCACCACACCATGCACCACTAACCTATCCACTGGTGCGATGCTCACCACACCAAGCACCATTAACCTATCCAATGGTGCAATGCTCACCACACCATGCACCACTAACCTATCCACTTATGCGATGCTCACCACACCATGCACTACTAATCTACCTGTGGCCGCCCTTTTAATCGATTCAAGATTCTCTACATGGACTATCAAGATCCGACGGGTGACCGCTTGAGTTCGACGGTTCAAGAAAGGTCTGGGGAGTTTACCACCGGTTGACACTTTCCGACTACTAGCTTAAGTGAACCGATCCAAATCTAAGGTTTATTACTTTAATTTTTCGTGTCATACGCATCCAATGCTTAGTCCCCCTGGGTTGAAGGTATTGACAAGTCACTCGATGGTTTTAACAAATACTTTATTAAATACACGTATATATATGCTACGTGCCTTTCAACTGGTTTTCTGCGACTTCAACTCACCCGCACAATTCTAATACATCTGTTATATCTTATAAACTCATTACTCAATAACTTATGACAACTAACCTAACCGCTTCAATAGGTTTACAGTGGGACCCGGACTAGCTCACCGGGAGTATTTAGGAGAACGGTGTGCTGTAGGACGACCTCCTCCCTTTGGCTCGATCCTCGTTCCTCGGTTCGAATGGGACTGGAGTTCCTCTACGGGGGTAGCACCCCTGGAGCCTTCCTAGGACGGACCTCACTCTTTTAAAGTACTAGAAGATGGTCGAATTCCACAGATTGGGTTCTATCTCGCTATCGTTCGTAAAGTTTTTGTAGGTTTGGTGATGCACTGCAGATAATTATCGTTGTTGATGAAGGAACTCTGTTGACTATTGTGGACGAAGTAACTATCTTTCTTTTCGGTTCGGCATGGAGGCCCGGCTATAGGATGGTTAACTTGGAGGCAGTCTTAGCGGCGGCGAATAAATAAGGGCGACGGTGTGTATGGCTATTTGGTGGCTCACATTGCGAGAGCCTCTATAATTCTATCCTCTCCTTCGCCTCCTAGTCCTATATATGTAGTTCGTCGCGTGACGTAGGCGCCCACTACTGGCGCTGGGGAAAACGCATCATTCCTAACAACAGTCACACAAAGAAACACACGCGACGGCATAGGCCCAACTTCTTATTAGCTAGTTACAATATAAGGAGTAATGAAACGCAACTAGACCTACATTTAAAAGCAACATATGGTTTAACGCCTAAGCATCGGCGGCCGAGTGCACGCAAGGCACCTCCCCGCTCCTACGCTATCTGCATGTCCGTTGACGTCATCCCGGGCTTTCCTTGACACCAAGTAAGTTGTTTAGAAGCTCGTGCAGCGGATGCGACATCCCGTCCAGGGTCGCTCGCTGCAGCTGGCCGCACCTCAACCGATCGCTACCAACGCTCCGAGTACAGACCGACTTCATTAGCAGATGCAAGTACAATAATATAATATAGATTATAGGTTGAACAGAAACATGATATAATGATACAAGGTTATATAAGTTATATAAGTTGAAACATGGTATAACCAGCACGCCGGGTCCGGCTACACCTCCCCCTCGGACCTGCGTTCGAGCATTCGAGAACGGCTTGGGTGCAGGCCGAAGCGCGCTCGTGCTGGGTTGAGTCACATCGTATGGGTGGCTTCGACCTCTTGGTCATCCTCCGACCGTGCATCGTCTGCGCTCGGTCTGGGCTCAGACAGTGAGACGTACACATCAGGGCCAGGGTCAGCAGCCTCGACGTCAGAGGAGCACGTCACAGGATGTGACTCAGGCAGCAGTGCGACAGCACAGTCCTCACTGTCTGTCGGCGCTTGCGGGTGCGGGTGAGCAGCTGTCGTGGACGCGAGATTGGGGGGGCCAATCTCCCTGCGTCCTTCACCAGTCTCCAGGGCAACGCGGCTCACTCCATCCACACCAACGCGACATTCTCCTGTGGATATAAATTTCAACGGGATCAGAGTGGACCTTGGGGGGGTTCTGGGTACACAGTCATTTGTGAGGATCAGATATGGTCGGGCAGCGAAAGGCGGGAATGTTACAGGTAATGGTCTGGGAGGTGCCCTCTGCAGGGAATGGGAATTAGATGGGAACACCATGCTCGGTCGCCTGCGTCGCTGACAGCACTTCAGAGCCACATAAGCGACCACAACTAACACCAACAGGATGGCAACAAGTGTCACGCTCCCGATGCTGTACTTGTGCCGCTCCGTATGTACGGAGGTTAGCACATCAACGATATTCGCAGTGCTATTCATGTTTGCTTTTACGTTAGATAATTCCCGTAAGATGCTGTCTAAAACGGGCATCGGTCCTGCGGTTGGCAGCCGGATACGAGGAATGAGAATTTGGTCTAGCTCCTTGCTCGTCAGAGTGACGAATTCATGACGCACCGTTGACACTGTGAATGATGGCGCTGTCACCGAGCAAGGGGCGTATAGGACATACGCGCCCTTCAATTCTATATATTCTGGATCAGAACTCTTGTCATGACAATCTAGCATTGCCCACTCGGGCTGCGGTATGAACAAATAACATATTCGACCTGTCTGTCGAGTTAGCACGCGAGTAAGGTTGATGTGCTCCACCGCACAATGGAGTTGTGGCATATTTAACATACTCTCTACGGCACATGAAGAATTGGCCTCAACGCTTAGCTGTATTACCGGCGAACATACATACAAGTCCCCCCGCTGAACACAGCCCTCTAGATCCAGGTTTTTAACGAAAATTCGGTGATCAGGGGTCATGGCTACGTTCTTGGCTAAATTGCTAATCAGGTAAGTTTGATTGGTATCTGGATTTTCCACTGGGAAGGTAGCCAACAAAGCTAATGACATATTTAGTTTGGACACGAAGGGCAGGACCAAAGCATTGGTCTCATCCTCCTTCATTGCTTTCAACTTGAGTACGGACAAGACGCTAGTAAAGTTTTTCTCTGTGAAAACATAAGGGAACTTATATTGATCCTTAAAAAGGTTGAACCCTTCCTTTTCAAGTACCCGCAGCTGTTCATACCCCAGTATTTCCGGTACCGCCCCCAATCTCAACAAGGCAGCCTTATCTTCGGTGTCCATGGACATTAGGAGAAGGTATTGTATCCCTTCTCGAAGGTTCATGACACCATTCGTCACAGTGACGTACATATCGAGTTCGGTCATCTGTTGATTAAACTTCTCTAGCGCGGACTGGGAAGCTGCGGCCTGATCGATAAGTGTGGTAAGAGTGGCTTGGATATGATGAAAATTGAGATTTATTTTTTGGATTGATGTTATTACACCCTGATTTGCATCTGCAAAATGGTCTCGTAAGTTTTCTAGGTCTTTTTCCGTAGCCACTCCCAGCACAGATTTCAATAGGTCGCCGCCGATATTTAGCAGACCCCGTCTTTTCCTATAATTCTCGGTAACTTCATAATGTGCGCACCGATCGTCGGTTTCTCTAGCTATATCATGCGTCTCCAATGTCGGTCTCACCGGTCCCTTGGTTGCATTTGCCATTCTTGCCTTAGCGCGACCCAATTTCCTCCGCCAATCCCGCTCCAACGCACGTAGCGATAGCGTGTTTAGCCGGGGAGGGCTTCTTGGCCCGCGCGCGTTAGAAACAAACGGAAATGGTATGACATGGCATGGACCGCATCTAGTATTGCTTCTTGATGAGCCTGGGTCATTGTCAACTGTCCCAACGTGTCGACTAGCCTTACGGCCCTTTCGAACAGTCTGGCTGTTGATTGTGCGACGAAGGCCTTTGTGTGGTACTCCACTCGCACAACCAGTTGGCCTTGCACTAAAGCTACCGTACCACCGGTCGCAACGATCACACCATTTCTCGGCACATGCCATACTTCACTCGCTCCCTCCGTACTTCCCGTGATTGGAGCGCTGGGCGTTCCGTAAGGAAACCCCACCACCAGCAGCAGTGCCATAAACTTGAGGACCGACATTGCCTACAAGGAAGGAAATGGAGTTGATCTTAATATTATCTTAATGTTAATCTTAACACTAATCTTAATGCTAATTATTATATCTGTTTAGATAGAAATTTACAGTTTGCCTGGCAACCGTACAGGTTTCCTCAGCGGAGAGAAACGTGTTCGTTATCAGGTATACGCCGAGAGCGGGTTATTATTCGCTCGCGTACGGATGCAGGTGGAGGTCTATCCATGACCGCCCCCCTTGGTACACCTACCCCCACAGGGGCGCCTGGACCCACGAGAGATTTGGGAACCGCTGTTCTCTCCTCCTCGCTGTCATCTTCCGCAACCGGATCGTCCAATCCTGCGACCTCGTCTTCCTCGTAACCTCGACGGAGCCTCTGCACCCGAAGTGGGTAACAGGGCAATATGTCGTCCAGATGGACTTTACGAACTTTGTCAATAATAGTGTGTCGTAGGGTGTAGTTGTATGGTGAATGTACTTTGGTGACCACAAACGGTCCTTCCCATCGGGGGACAGCTTTGGATACTCTGTTGGTTTAGGGTGATATTTGGCGTAGACTCTCTGGTTCAAAACTAGCTTTTCTCGATCTTTGGTACGTATGTTGTGTTTCTGTTGGTATAGTCTAATCTGATGGAACATTCTATTTTGGACGAATGCATGAGCCATTTTGGCCTGTCTCTCGCGTATACCGGTACCCTCGAAATTATACAGGGGCTCAAATGGTTCTGGACCGTCCCACAATGCAGCATGCTTCCGGTCGTACCCGAGCAAAACAAAATGCGGATTGTCTCCGATGGTGTAATTATATGCAGTATTGATGGCAATCATCACCTCGGGTAGGAACAGGTCCCACTCTGGAGAGAACTCTCCACAAAATATCCTTAGCAATTTTTCTATAGAGAAATTCCGGCTTTCTACGGTCCCGTTTGCGACTGCTCGATACGGAGTAATGTTCACCTTTTTGACGTGGAAATGTTCGCACAGGTGCCGCATCACCTCGCTGACAAATTCTAAAGCATTATCGGAAATGAGCCTCGACGGAGCGCCATAATGCGCAAACAACTGTTCCCTAAGGGCACGCGCCACGGTCTCGGATTGCCTGTCCGGGATAGGTACAATTATTAAATACCTTGTCAGGAAGTCTACAAATGTTAGGATATACTTATTTCCAGAACTAGTGATTGGAAGTGGTCCTATAATGTCCATTCCCACCTCTGCCCACGGTTTCTGTGGCAACCGGTACGTTCGGACCGGGGTGCTTTGAGCTGGCAAGCGGTTATATTTCTGACACGCCGTGCAGCACTTAACTATTTCGGTTGCCAAGGTGGCCATATTTCGAAAGTAAAAATGAGTCTTAAGCTTTATTAGGGTGCGGTCCACGCCAAGATGTCCGAACTCAAATGATTCATAACACAACAACACAGCTCTTTGAATTACTGTTTGAGGCACGACCACTGTCCAGTATGTGGCCTCCTCCCCGCATCTCTGTACCGTGATACGTCGATGCAGGATGTCGCTACTGAGCATATAGAGATGCAAGTCCTCAGGCGAGTCTATGTGAGTTGTGATGGGTGTTTGTGTGCTTAGGTGTGTAAAGTACGGGGCTAACAGTGGATCCTTTCTCTGTTCCTTGCGGAGTTCTTCTACCGTCCAAGCCAACGCAGGGACTCGCTCCTTCAGAGTCTTTGGGAGAGTCTTTCCTTCCTGCACGCTGGCGATGTGCGACGGTGTTTCTTCGTAATCTTCCTTCTCAGCCACTTCTTTAAAATCTTCACTGCCATCTAACAACGTCGGGATACTATAGGGGGTGCGCGAAAGTGCATCGGCCAAGCCGTTGAGCTTGCCCTTCACGTACACCACCTTCGGACTGTATTCCTGTTTCAACACTGCCCACCTGCCCAGCGCACCTTCTGGCAAACACTTCCTGAACAGGAATGGCAAAGGACGATGATCGGTATATATGGTCACTTCGTATCCGTAGACTAGATAACGGAAAGTCTTGAGGGCCCACAGAACCGCTAGGGCCTCTTTCTTGGTAGTGGAATATCGACGTTCCGTCTCCGAAAGAGATCTTTATGCGTACGAGATCGGGTGTAATTTATTTTCTGAATCCGGTTGCAGCAGTACCGCGCCTAGCCCTACGTTCGACGCATCGGTAAACATGAAGAACGGCACCGTAAAATCGGGAAATCTCAGCACCAGTGCCTTCATCAAACACTCCTTCAACGTTCCCATGGATTCTTGTTGTTCGGTCGTCCACACGAAGGGTTGGTTCTTCTTTAGTAATTTATTTAGGGGGTCTGCGATCTTCGAGAACCCGGACACAAAACTCCTGAAATAGCTTAGCAGCCCAAGAAATGATCGGACATGGTCTGCGTTCGCGGGGGTCGGGTAAGTTCGGATAGCGTCCAAATGATCTGGATGTATCTGGATCTCTTTGGGGCTTACGAGATGTCCCAAGAATTTTATCCTCGGTTTTATAAATTCACACTTGCTGAGCTTTACACGCAGAGAAGCTGCACGCAATTTTATTAACACTTTTTCGATGGATGCTAGGTGAGCGTCGATAGTGGGTGATGCTATGATTATGTCGTCCAGATACGTCAAGGCGTGAACACCTAGCGCTTCTCCAAGAACTAGGGCGATACACTTCGAAAAGAACTGAGGGGCAAATTTAAGCCCAAGGAGTAGCACCTTGAAATGAAAGTGCCCCTGGCGTGTAGTGAACGCCGTCTTTTCCTGATCCTTCTCGGCTAATGGTACTTGCCAGAAAGCGGACTCTAGGTCAAAGGATGAGAAAACCTCAGCCTTTGACAAGGATTGTAACAACTCAGGTATTCGCGGAAGTGGGTGTCAAGATCCGTAGACGGATAGATGGTTTAGCCTGCAAAAGTCTACGCAGCAACGCGCCGTTCCGTCTTTCTTCCTGACAATAATCATGGGAGAGTTCCATGCACTGTCTGAGGAAACGATGACTCCTCGTTCCAGCATGTCGTCAATCATGCCGTCCAACTCGGCTAATTGTGAATGCGGCAGCAGGTATTGCTTCTGGTGAACAACTCCGGCTTCCGGATCAGTGGGTATTGTGTATTCCATGACACTGGTCCTTCCTAGTGGCTCTCCAGGCTTCGCGACAACATCTCGGTATTTATTTAATAGTTTTACGATTGTGGTCTTTAACGATGGACCTGCGGGAGTGTCCACTTCGTCCTCTGTTATTGGGGTCAGGCCTGCTAAATTGATTGGCCCAATCGCCGATGTTCCGATCTCGTCTCTTGGACCTCGATGCATCGTATTTACGTTGTCGATGCAAGTACCCAGGGTCCACCCGGTAGAGTAATACTCTGAATTCCTTAGAGGGGTTAAAACAGCAAGTTTCGTACCCTTTAGCACCTTCAGCTCTACGGGTGATGCATTTAACAATAAGAGGAGTACAGAGCCCTCTTTAATTTTTATCAACGCCTCGGACATCAGCAGACCCGAGTCTGCGAAACCCTGATGGACTGTGTATTCACCGTCGGGAATTTTTGTATGGACCCGAACTAATCGCTGTTCGAGCGGTCCAATCTCAAAAGTGCCCGCGGCATGCACTACAAGTTCCGTCTGGGTTTTGGTTGGGGATATTGGAATCGTAGTTGAGTCAATACGTACTAATATAGGGGGTTGTTCGGCTATTGTGTTCATGTTGTTTGTTGTTTGGGGCTGATTCATGTCACTAATGGGGATGTTATATGTTTTGTGATTTATTTCTAACGTTAATTGTTTTTTTCGAAAAATCAATCTTCGTTTTGTGCTTGTCCAACAAATCAGTGCCAATCAAGAGCTCGTAAGGAGCTGCGTGGCTCATGTCGATAACGACCACCTGATGGTCAAAGGTTTCTTGGCCCTTGACTCGAGCGGGTGGACTGGACGAACCGTTTGCCCTAATATTACACACGTTGGGTTGTTTTACAGCAATTTGTACATTACGGGTACCCAACACGGGTATGACCTGTCCGTTAAAGTCAGTCAGTCGGGCACCCCAAGGAGTCAAAGACCTCGATACATCCTCAAGCGCTCCAGACTTCATGATTGTCCTCCCGGCTCCCGTGTCTAACAGACCACGCACACGCCGTCCATTCACCACCATGGTGATCATTGGAATCCTAATTTCTCCTTCCGAACTCGCCGAACAATACACAGCCTGTTCTTTTATTATTAACAACCGGTGGGTTTTACTCTTCACGTCACTACCACCTCCCTTTTGTCGTAATCCACAATTGTGACAACTCCACTCGCCAGTCACAGTCTCACACTCATCCCTGGGGCTGTCGAGCCCTGCTACTGAATTCTCCGGATCATTCAGAGGCTTAAGCGGTGGTAACCCACGCAACGAGGTGATCAGTCCCGCTACAGCACTACCTTTGGAGGCATACGCTGGATGTTGCTTCTCCAATTTGGAAAGACAATTAGCTTCCATTGAATTTACAGAGCTAACAGGTGTGGCAGAGGCTAGCTGGGTCTTCTTTGTGCCGGACCTCCTTGAAAAGGAGTCTGTCTCGGGCTTCCTACAGTTTTTTTTTCGGGACACCTCAAGGCGAAGTGCCCCAACCTGCCGCAGCAGGAGCACTCTACGTGCTGGTTAGGTGCATTCCGGCAGTCACCCAGGGTGTGTCCCATGCCCTTGCATTTTGGACAACGCCTGTCTGATGAGTACCCTACTTGATTTGCTTCATAGCTTTCTTCTTTTTCTCCCTCATACGGAACTAGCTCCACGCACGGGCTCTTCGTGCCGTCTCTTAGACTTAGATCCCCACCGACCATGTTTACTGAGGGGGACCTCGCGCCCATCCCTCTTCGCGCGTATCCCCTTCCACGGGAAATACTTCTGTTTGCGCTACCACCACTTCCACCACTTTCACTTCCACCATAACGTGGGGAATACCCACGGTGGCTCGGGTTGTAGACAACACTATCTCGACCCGGCCTGTCCTGCTGGTAGTTCCCTGAACCTTGTAAGATTGCATTTATTCCTAACACATCCATTGATTCACCTGTCATCTCATCCCTTGACTCATTCAGCGTGTGTCTCAACACGTCCTGCGCGCAAAACGTCCTGAATGACACCTGTTTATTATCGTATGCGTCTGTACGTCCCGGCATCGCGCCTACTTTGTCCAACACGTTTCCCGTCAAAGTTATTGTCGTTGTGGCCACAGTGGCGTCACGCATCGTCTTGTTATAGACCGACTCAGTCAATCGTGGCGCCATCAATAATACGTACAAAGCATCAACCAATACCATCTTCCCTGAGCGCTGGTCCGCAGCGACATCAAAGTTCGGCCTAGAATAATACAATTCTACGAAATGCTTATGACCTCAAAAAGGCGAGCATGATTCCTTGCTGCTGCCTCATTGACAGGTATTATGTTAACTGACAGTAACTCTTGTGCGGCCGCTCTCAAGGATAACTGTGTTGACGTTTTATAAGTCTTTAGGAACTCTACCTCGCGAGCCTCAAAATTGTCTTATGGTGCGTTAAGGAGTTCGGCCAAGGTATCGAACTTTGCGAGCGTATCTCGCGCATCCCCCACGGAGGGATGAATATTAAGCCTGAACTGCTCATTAACCTTGGCCGACTCCGTGATTCCATTAGCGCCGCAAAATGTCTTTACCGCTCTAATATAGCATTCAATAGATGGCCCGGCATACCATGCCGTATGATCGCTTTCCCTCCGTCGCCCCGTAAAACGGGGGATCTTATCGCCTTGGATAAGATTGATTTGAGGAGGGATAGGAGGGGCCACCATCGTACCCAATCGTTCCTACAATTCACTCTGCCACTGCTGTGTGCCATTCACACGTCTCAATCGTATCACCAATCCACCACGTTGGGTTTTCCTAACCCTATTGGAAATTCTCGTTCGGTCACGAAGCTATATTGGGCTGCCACGTACCAACCAGTCCCCAGTCAGTGATTCTAGCGACCCACTTAATCGTCGAATCTCATCCATCAACTGTCGCTAGATCGTCTTTTTAGGTTTGCCACATATTTGATAGTATTATTGACACTAATTACCATTTCTTTATAACATCATATCATAACCTCGATGAATAAATGACATAAACATAAATTAGAAACCATCACCACTG
>SDVV010016774.1:0-14153 GCA_016164225.1 Gammarus roeselii | reverse complement strand
TGCTTGGGGTACCTCAAGGCGGTTCTGCTTGACACGCTGCTTGTGGTATCTCACGGGGGTTCTGCTTGACAGGCTGCTTGTGGTGCCTCTCAGGGGTTCTGCTTGACACGCTGCTTGGGGTACCTCAAGGTGGTTCTGCTTGACACGCTGCTTGGGGTACCTCAAGGCGGTTCTGCTTGACACGCTGCTTGGGGTACCTCAAGGCAGTTCTGCTTGACACGCTGCTTGTGGTATCTCACGGCGGTTCTGCTTGACAGGCTGCTTGTGGTGCCTTTCAGGGGTTTTGCTTGACACGCTGCTTGGGGTACCTCATGAGCGTTAACGTAATCGAAGTCGGCATTTTGATTATTCATCATCATTGAATTTTATTGGTCAATGTAATCTGTTTAGACATGTTCATATCTAAACAGGATCATAGGTAATCCTCCAACAAAGTCTACTGATTGACCTATCAGAGCATGTAATTAGTGCAATTTCAACGAATAAAAGAAATTTCATGTAGTTCTACCTATCAAACCTTTTAAAACACGTGGTACGAATCATTCGCGTGTTCGGACTTAAGCCTTCACCATTTTTTCAGAAATCCGAAATAAATATTTAAAGCCTTGAACTTTTTCAACCGTTTGATATTCATCGGTAAATGAACAAGATGGAATGAAGAGATATGGAGACTATTACCTTATGTCGCCAACATGATGTAGACAGACTCGGCAAGCAAGTGCGCAAACTTAGACTTGATGTGGCCAGTACCAGCGAACAATACTGAGTGAAAACTCCGGTATTTATGGGAAGCCTAAACTATATGAGAGGCGAGATACCGAGAGAAGAGGGAGTCGTGGGAAGTTTCCGTGGGAAAAATGAGTAAATGCAACCGGGCTCTGTTGGTTGGGTGAATATACGCCTTATAATTTGTTTCCTGGAAGGGCCATGCGCACAATAACTTATCCCAATGTCGCTGTTAGTTGTGAAATCGTAATTAAACTAACGATTCGAGAGCTAACCCTTTGTGCCGAATCATCGTGTCACGGTAAACAACACCAGCATTCTAAGCACAAAACCATCCTCGAAACCACAGTCGCTCATCAGATATTAGCGAGTCTTGCACCTGCTGCTTGCTAGACTATATGCATTAGCAAACGTTAGTACTCTCACAAAAACTCACCTACCTCCTGCACTTACCCCTTTCTATACTTCCTGCCTCACATAGACTCACGTGCCCATCTGTTCTGAGACACCCTCTCCCACCCTGTTGACAGATCACTCCCACGTCTGATGTATCGCGTCCCTCCCACTGCACCCTATTAGCCATCAAATGATCCTTTACCTGGTCCGTCAGAGGGAGTACACACTCACATTTCACGAAGGATTAGGATTAATGTACGTAGATTTGGCCTCTTTGAAAAAGATATATAGCTTTAATGGGAAATTAACACGCTTGCGATCTGAAGACGAAATGAAAGTTGGTGGAATTTTGTTCAGGCGGGTCGACATGAACCTCACTCGAGGTTAAAGTGAAACTGAAGTGCCAGGTTTGATTCTTCTGCTTCTCTGCCTGCTCGTAAGATATTCACCACCAAAAAATGATAGTGTGTTTCATTTTTTTAGATTATTCTAACTCAAGATTTAGAAGTTCAAAGTCTTCAAACGTAATGTTTTTAATTATGAACATTATTCATACATTCCTTTTAAATAGGATACCTACTTTGAATATCTGTTCAGTATGCTGATCATTATACCACATAGTGAGTATGCCAACCAATGACGTCATAGAGGTATAAACCACCAAATACTTTTTATGTTTGGAGTTTTCAATTTTTTTCTGATTTCAGTGTGAAAGACGCTCTATCATTCCAATACCTAATAAAAATCACTCAAGTTCACTTCTTTGTATTCCAGCATTCTGTCGCATTTACCTCTCCAAACACGGGCATTGCCTCTGATATTTTGCGACCAACAATAACTGAGATGTGCCACCTAATTAAATGCTGTGTTTTTGCCCAGTATCATAGTTGAGTATTTTCCCTGTAGGTCAAATAAGGCTGACACACGCAACGGCGTGGTTGAAGTTATCTCCGCCCCTTGTCAAGTAACTGGGAGTCTTTTGTCAACTTTAAATATATTACAAGCCTCAGCGAAGAGAAGATGATCTTAACCGTTTCCTTCACTCGTGTTGCTGCGAGAAAGGGGACTAAGATTAAGACAGTTGGTCCACGCACCGAGGGTATTGGGTGCCGCTGTTGAGTATGAACCAAACGACTCACTGGTGTAGTCTGGTTGTTGTGGTACAGTGCAGGTGGGCACGTGCTAGTGATGTCGGAATATGATAATTATTTAAATAGAAAGACGAAGATCAAAAGTTAAATACTGAAGAACATTTTAGGACTCGCTCCTACACAAGGCGGGGGAGGGGGTCTACCACCAGTGCATGCCCTTCGAGAAGTAGACCTAACTACGCAACCAGTAATAAATACATTAGTTGAATACCATAAGTAGGGTATCGAAAGTGACCCACCCGCAGGTGCTGGTACCAATGACACCGGGTCTCTAGCAGCCACGTTACGCAAAACTGGCTCCCTTCTAGTCGCTGCTTCTGCATCACTTAGTAGGTACTGTGCATGCGGGGGACTTTCAGTAACCCGCATGCAATTGGTGTCAATCTAATCTCGATTACTGGTACGCAAGCTGTTTGAACTGAAAACTGTTGCCCATGCACGGGAATGATGAGGAAGATGGTCGATGGAGTTGATGCACGTGTTCTGAGGTGGTTCGGACTCATTGCGAGGATGGATGATGTGACGTTGGTGACCAAGATGATGAATGCGGAGGTGAGTGGGCGTAGACCTAGACTCATAGAAACCGAAGTTTGAGCGTTTGGATGGCGTGGAGCAAGTTTTGGGAAGGAGAGACATGAGTGTGGAGGTAGCGAGAGAGCGTGCAATGGGCAGAGGTGCCGCGTGAGCGGAGAAAGCTTGCAAGTGGATGAGTTTGGAAGCAGCCCTGATGCTTTTTCCAGCCCTTGGCGTCTCTTTGAAAAAGGGTTGGACTTGGGTGGGCCCACGTCCATCTCATACTTACTAGTTATGCCGAACAACATATACTCAGCAGTGGTAAGTCAGAGATAGCTGTCAAGCCCTGCTGCTCACATTGATCTCCGCCCCCACTCCTCACCCGAAATGCGGGTTGCGGGGTCAGCTCGTGGCTGAACCTTTTAGCGTTAACCCTTTTTGGGGGTTCGGCCTTGCGTCTGTATTTAAGAAATGTATCATTCTAAGTGGGTCGAACAATCACCAACGAGCGATTTCACCGACGACACAGTCTTCTAACTTCCCAGAGCTTCTGGAGTTTCATTTACCCTCGGCGCCCTCTATTGGGACCTGAAGACTATTGGAGCGCCCATTGCAATACGACCCGACGCTTCAGACCTCCTTCAACCATGAAACAAACGAACAAAAACAACGACAGAAGCAACGAAGGAGGACAATTTTCCTTGTAGACGAAGTTTTGATGGCGTCCACTTAGTCGACGTACGAACAGCTCAAGTAATGGAGCCCTAAAATGAACGGCCGAATAAACAAGGGTAACTTGAAGACGCTCAGCGCTTGGTGAGGGGGGGGGGGGTCGGATTGTAAGGGGAAGGGGAGTAAGAATGACTGAAATCGGCAGCGAGGAGAGGAGCTATTGGACCGATATATTGGCTCATCAGCCAAATGAAAATCGTCAACCCGTTCCAGTGGTGCTTTTCATCTTATACAACAAAACGCATAACACGTTATACAGCCTGCGGTGGCTGGAGTAGAAACCAACTTTACTGGCATGCTGTGATGGGTAAACGCCGTCAATATATCACGGACCTTTGCTGTGATTGAAGTAAACAAGTTCAATTTGATTCATTCTTAGCGAAGGTGGTTGTGTACAGCCTACTAAATTTCCAGTTCTTTACAAAACTGTAATTTTCCGAAAAATTGACCGTTATCTCTCGAACCTCATTCATAGCATCATAACCGAACTCTTTCCATTCCTCAGCTCTTGAACCTCAGAGGTAGACAGCATACTAAACAACAGTGTCTGGGATGTTCGTTTAGCTCTTCACCCTCGGAGGTAGACTGTCTAATCCACAGCCTACTCGACACGATGGTTAATCATGTTGAGTATACAGTACGTGGTGGAAGGAGTCATGCACTTGAATAAAAACAGGGAGTGCAACTACTACTCAGTGTAATTAGGGTCTAGATCAAAACCCTCCTCATGTGAGAGCAAAACAGTGAGTGCAACTACTACTCAGTGTAATCAGGGTCTAGATCAAAACCCTCCTCGTGTGAGAGCAAAACAGGGAGTGCAGCTACTACTCAGTGTAATCAGGGTCTAGATCAAAACCCTCCTCATGAGAGAGCAAAACAGGGAGTGCAACTACTACGCAGTATAATTAGGGTCTAGATCAAAACCCTTCTCATGGGAGAGCAAAGCAGGGAGTGCAACTACTACGCAGTGTAATTAGGGTCTAGATCAAATCCCTCCTCACGAGAGAGCAGACAAACAAAAATATTCATCTAAGCGAGTAGACACAACTCATTAATGAATGTATATACAATATTATACTCCTTAACGGAGGTATATACTACTATTCACAATAATCCTATGAACAATACAAACGTGCAGAGTATTTCTCAATAAATCTGCATATAAGTACCGATATATCATCAACGAACCTGCCCCTCGTTGAGTATCGCGGTTGACCGAGGTAGGAGTTGAAAAATCTTGGTTCAATATAAGGCCCAGCTTAGGAAAAAGGAAATCAACTACACGCCTTCTTGTAATCACTGGACTCAGCCAAATGTTATTAGCACATGGACTGGACGCGCTCTTTTATTGTGCACGACTATTTTGCTGCAAAAATTTAAATTGGTGTGCGTTATTACTTCCAAGAAGAATACATGTTGGTCAATCGTGGGACCACAACAGCTCCAGGGATCGCTTCTTGATCTCTTGTTTGAAGACTCCAGTACTTCGAATTAATTGGATGGAAATCTACCTCTGAAAATAAATGGAAATCATTTTGCACCAATTATTTTTTGACAAGACTGAAATAATGTGCTTAAATGTCACAAACAGTCACCTCATCGGAATGAGTAGGATGCTATGGGAAGGAGTAGGATCCTATGGGAAGGAGTAGGATATTATGGGCATCATGGTGTCCTTCATAGAATAGTAACATAGAATGACCAAGGATTTAGTCGCTTAAGAAGGGTGGTCTACCCAATTTTTTTTGTAGTGTTTAGATTTAACGAATTTTCAAAAAGTTCAGGATATATTTGATGAATGTTATGCCTCTCACCAAATGAAAGCCCCTTTTCAATCGCATTGAGCCTTATTCCATCCCGTTTGATTTTTAGGCCAAACGAAACATACGGTGCGACATTGGGGTGTCTTATTCATTCTGGTAGACCAGAATGTATATGTACGGTGTATTTCCGATAATATTATTTCGATGTCGTACACCATGGAAAAAATCATCAACTATTTTGCTAAATTATTTGGGATCATGAGGGGTTGATGATAGTGAGTGGAAGCAACACAAATCATGAATGACTAATAATAGTGAGAGGAGGCATTACAGATCATGAGTGGCTGATAATAGTGAAAGAAGGCAACACAGATCATGAGTGGTTGATAATAGTGAGAGGAGGCAACACAGATAATGTGTGACTAATAATAGTGAGAGAAAGTAACACAGATAATGAATGACAGATAATAGTGAGAGAATGCAACACAGTGTGGAGGACATTTCACATGTTCCCACCATCAAAGGCATTCCGTGGCTTGCACATGTTATGCTGTTTGTGGTGGTAATTGTCGCGGCGACTGGGCTGGCCTTTTGGGGGTAGGGGGAGTTAGAATCACCCTTTTTTCCCCTCCAGATTTGTCTGCGCTACCTGTTTTTTTTCTGATGGTTTTAACCATGGAAATCAGTTACCACGAATAAGGTCAGAGAAGCTAAACAACCATTTGAAGTTATTGAAAGGGGGTTGAGAAGGTCTCAACATGAAGAATTCAAATATTTTCCACGGTGTAAATCGATTAAATTCATTTTAAATTCCAAAATGAATAGAAATGCAGAATATCAGCGACTAGTCACTTTGCGCACCCGCCTGCGTGGCAAGGTCACAAAGATTACAAATAAAATTGAAATGTGCTGTGAACATGTTCCATTCATTGAGACAGGAAATCAGGACAAATTGAATTGTTATCTGACCATTGCGGCAACATGTTTAGACGACGCGCACGCACGACATAAGCAGATGCTTGAAGTTGTTACCGAGAATAATGACATTCCTCAAGAAGAAAATTTTCAACTTGAGGACGAAAGTTATGAGTCATTGGATCATTACCCTAGCAAAGGTCAGAAGCTTAAGAATTGAAGCGCAGCCAGCACCAAGTAGTGAAGCTGCTGCATCAGTAAGCAATTCTTCCCTCAGAAGTGTGAGAGTCAAGCTACCCACTCTGAAGATGCTGGATTTTTCTGGGAACACACTCATGTTCACCTCATTCTGGCGAAGTTTCAGAACTGTCCATGAAAATTATGACCTGGAACCTTCTGAAAAGTTTCAATACTTGCAAAGCAAGTTGGAAGGTGCTGCAAAAAAATACACTAGCTGGGTTTGCTCCAACAAATGAGTCCTACCCACTAGCAGTTGCAATGCTGAAGAAACTGTATGGGAACGAGGATCTCATACAGATGGCCCATCTAGATGCACTTGATGATCTTCCAGCTCCTACTGATTCAATCTAATCCCTGCAAGAGTACAGGCACAAGGTGGAAATAAACCTTTGCCATCTGAAGACAGCAGGAGTAGACTCCAACGACTGCAGGCACTGTTCTTCAATAACAACACACCGGATCTGGCGCAAACTACCATCAAGGATCAAAAAAGCCTGCAGTAGGGGGAGAGACCCAGATGCTGCATGGAGTTTGGCTGATTTCCGAGACGCACTCATGTCAGAGATCATTAGACTTGAGAATTGTGAGACTGACTTCAAGTCAAAAGCAAATGAAGGCCAGAAGCCGAACTATCAAGGAGGTTCAAGAAGCAATTCAAATGTTCTGCAATCAAGACCATCTGATGGAACCACTCGAGGACCTCAGTCAACTGTGGGATCCTTCCAAGTAGGAACATCTGGCGGCACATTCTGTGCTGAAGACAAATTCTCTTCATTGCTGTGCAAGATATGCGAGTAACGAGGAGAGAAAAAATCGGGTATCAGAGTTAAGAATATGCTTCAAATGCTTGAAGTCATTTCACCGTTCTGCTGAGTGCCCTGAGAAAGCACCATTCTGTAAGAATTGCAAGGTTAGCGGACATCACGGTGCTCTCTGCTTTAAAAGAAGCAAAGGTTGACAAAATGAAGGCAAGCTAGCATCAAGCAATGCAAGGTTTACAGCTGCAGTAGCAACCCGCTCTGCAGAAAACACTCCAACTAGTGTAGCCACAGTGATGCACTAGCGGCTGAATGTGGTAAGGCGACCGCCCCACCCACAGCCATGGTTAGTTAGAAAACAAATGAGGGTACAAAATTTGTGCGAGCCTTGTTTGATCAGGGTGCTTAGAGGTCCTTCATCAAAAGAGGAATCTTGAGCAATGATGACACTACATGTCGACATACCACCCTGACATTTGACGGTTTCAACAGCAAAGGAACTGAAGAACAATATGACATAAAGAATGTCACCAGAGAAGTGTCGACACATGAGAATATCTCCCTGTATGTGATTGTGGTTGACACTTTAGCTGAACGACTAAACATGAGTGGAGTCAGTAAACTAGCCGCTCGCCTAAAAGCCAAGGGACGTAACTTGGCTGACAAGTTTGAAAATACAGTCCACTACCCGGTTGATATGCTCTTTGGAGCAGATCATTACTATGATTTTGTTTTTCTTGAAAAACAGAATGAAGGAATAACAATAATATCACCAAAGTTAGGAGACCTACTGTCAGGTCCCATAAAAGAATTTCGAGATAACGCACAAATCAATGTGATAACTGCACATAAGGTATCAGTGTCAGACAAAGAAGCAGAAAAGGAAGTTGACCTATTGTGGCGTGAGAACACAAAAGGGATCTCACCGGAAGAAACACAGCCGGATGAGAAAGCAGCTCTTGAACAATTCAACAACAGCATCCGATTCTCGGAGGGCAGATACGAAGCAAAATTGCCATGGAAGGCGGCTCATCCTACACTGCCAATGAATTACCGCTTGACGCAAGGAAGGCTGGTGAGAAATCTAAAGCGTCTGAGATTAGAACCTGAATCGTTGAAGCACTATGACACTGTTATGCAAGAGCAACAACAAAGAGGCTTCATCGAAAGGATAAGTGACATGAAGCCACCAGATGCATGCCACTACCTACCTCACCACGCTGTGAGAAAGGAATCTCCTACAACACCTTTGCGTGTGGTTTTTGATTGTTCAGCAGAACCACATAATGATGCAGTAAGTCTAAATGATTGTTTGTACCCAGGACCATCCATGGTCCCAGAGTTACCTCAAATGTTGATGCGATTCAGATTGGGGTCACTAGCTGCCTGTTCTGACATTGCAAAAGCATTCTTGATGGTAGGTTTGGATGAACAGGACAGAGATTACACAAGATTTCTATGGCCCAGAGATCCCATGGATCCTGACAGCCCTAGAGACACCTATCATTTCAAAGTCATCCTTTTTGAAGCCACCTGCTCATAAGTCATCTTGAGTGCAACGATTGACCACCACTGAGGAAAGTATGGTGGGCGAAACGATATTACAGACAAGATTAAAAGAAATAACTATGTTGACATTTTATTAGAAACGGCATCAACCAGGCAGAACTACAAGAATTTCACAGTTCATCCAAGAAAATTCTGGGTGACGCTGGACTCAACCTCCGTGAATGGGCGACCAATGACCCAGAACTCAAGGAACTGACAGAGAAAGAAGGTGACAGACCCATTTTTCAGTTTCAGGACCCAGATGGGACACAGTACAGGACACTTTGATGGTGGTCCCCCCCCAAAGAATTAGAATCAGGTAAGCGAACAAATAGAATCATTCTACAAGGATTAGAGGCACAATTTGATTCTCTTGGATTGGTGACTCCTATCACCATCAAGGCCAAGTTCCTAATGAAGGAAATATGTAAATTAAGAGTCGATTGGGATGAGGACCTCCCCGAAGCCATTGCAATCAAATGGGAAAAATGTAAGGGAGAGTTCACCAAGATGGGTGACATACTTGTCCAACGCAACTCTGAGATAGGAAAGTCAATGAACCTACACACATTTGTAGATTTTTCCACAGTGGCATATGGAGCAGCTGTGTATGGAGTTAGTGCAGGTAAGGCCACACTAAAGATAGCAAAGGGACGGATTACACCCGAGAAGACACTTTCAGTTCCCAGGCTGGAGCTGACTGCAGCCCTATTTGGAGCAAAGCTCACCAAAAATGTATGTGAAGCATATGAAAAGGAAGTAAATGTTGAGGCCATACACATGTGGTCAGACAGTCAAGTGGCAATGGGTTGGATTCACTCAATAAGCTCACTAGAAGCTTACATGCAGAACAGGAAGACAGAAATCAAGAAAATTCTTCCCCGCGCTAATTGGCATTATGTTCACACAAGCCAAAACCCTGCTGACGTGATAACTCGAGGAATCAACCCGAGGAAGCTCAAGTCGAGCCACCTGTGGAGGCATGAGCCAAAGAATATAACGGAACTCCAGGAGTGGGAAAACTTTCCTGCACAAGTGCAGAATGTGACACTAAACAGTGCAGAAGAGCTTCCACCCCCAAAGTCATTCTTACTGTTGGTAGCAGACAAATTTAGTACGTTCAAAAAATTAATAATCGGCTTTGGGTGGGCAAAAAAACGCATTGAGTGTCAGAAATTGAAAGTGAGAAATCAAGGTAAGATCAAATGAAGGTCAAAGAAACGAGGTAAAGAAAAAAAACTTGACACTCAAAATGATGGAATGGGCTGAAGATTGGGTGGTAGAAGAACTTCGAAAGGAGGAGTTTGCAGATGAGATAAAATTCATTCGCTAACCAAGTGCCAAGGGTATCAATCCATTAACGAGGCAGTTAAATTTAAGCATTAAGGCTGACAAGCTAGTTGTGGTGAGTAGGATCACAGGGGCCGAGATCAAGGACTCTTTGAAGTATTCAGTCCTGCTACCTTCCAAGCATCGGATCACAAAAATGATCATAGAAGAAGTACACAATGTCAAGAACTACATGGGAATAAACCACGTTTTGGCCAGCCTACGCCAATGATGGTGGATTCCCAGGGTCAGACAAGAAACCAAGGAAGCAATTAGGAATTGTATGCAGTGCAGAAGAGAACGTGGGACACATTTCTGTGGATCACCAGCCCCTCACCTTTTAGGGTACGAGGTAAGCCAGTCCCGTCCATTTACAGTAACCGGTGTGGATTCCGCCGGTCCCTTTCATGTGAAAGAGGTAACACGAATCGAAAGACGGTACATTGCACTGTACACGTGTGCATACACCAGGGCAGTACACTTAGAGACTGCTAAGGATCTGTTTGCAGAAGCCTTCTTGAGAACTCTTCAACGGTTTTCTACTCGCCGCTCCTATCTCCAAATGTTGATTAGTGACAATGGATCGAACTTTGTGAGCTCCGCTAAGATACTCCAGTCTTGGGAGGAACATCACAGGGTTCGGAGCATTCTGAATCAAAACAAATGCAAGTTGCATTTCAACCCTAGCAGGGCCCATAGGTTCGGAGGCTTCTTCGAGAGAATACTGAAGATAGTCAAGCTTTGTCTACAGAAAACGTTACACAGAGCCATGATGACGGAAGATGAGCTACACACCGTACTCTGCGAGATAGAAGTGGATCTCAATGATCGTCCGCTAACTTCTATCTCCGACTCAGTTGATGACTATCAACCCCTCACGTCATCCCAACTGATGCTTGGATAGAGTCTGGATAGCGCGCCAGTGGCAACCCTGTAACCGGAGGAAGAGTCAGATCCTTCCATGTTCACAACAGAGCTTCTATCACGACGTCAGAGAGACGTCCAGAATTTCTGCATCATTTCCAGACTAGGTTTAGAAAAGATTACTTAACCATTCTTTGGCATCATGCCGTCGACACAAGGGAATTCGTTGCACCCCAGGTGGGTGACGTAGCTTAGATCCACGACGAGAGCCCCAGACTGATATGGAGTCTGGGCAGGATCATCGAGACCCACGCAGGTAAAGACGTTCACATGAAGAGCGTGAAACTCAAAACTCGTAAAGGCACCATCAGTCGACCGGTGACTCTGCTGTATCCATTAGAGGTGCAAGCAGGGGAACCCATTAAGAGTCCACCAGAGCCGAAAAGTCGAGACTCAACGTCGCCACATCAAGTGAGCACCAACCGTGAAAACGACGCGCATTCCATCGTCAACGGAACCAGAAATATTCCCCACCCCACAGGTGTAAATGAGCCAAACGCTGCGCGACCAACTCGGAAGGCAGCCTTGACCGCTCGTCGGCGAATCGTCACTCAGCTACAATAAGCGCCAATGCGCCTTCTTCCTGGCTGGGAATGTGTGGGGGACATTCCACATGTTCCCACCATCAGAAGGCATTCCGTGGCATGCACATGTTGTGCTGGTTTGTGGTGGCAATAGTCGCGGCGGCTGGGCAGGCTTTTTGGGGGGTAGGAGGGGTAGAATCACCCTCTTTTCCCCCTTCCAGGTTTGTCTTCGCTGCCTGGCCTTTATTGCTTGCTCTGAATCGCCGCATATGCTTGTAATAAAAAGAATGTACATCTAAATAAGATTGAGAAGTAATATCAAATAAATAGCGTTGAAGGTAAATCTCTATGTATGAGATAATAAGAATTAGTTCAGTAATCAATGGTTATGGATAAAGTGGTAAAGTAAACCCAGCATGGTAATTAAGGCGTGTTCTCCTCCACTTGTGTGTGTAGTGCCCTGAAGCGAAGCAAGTCTACCGACCTAAAGGCGCAGTTAGTTATCACGTATGAGTTCTCCAGTGAAGACGTGTTTAGTGCTACAACAAAAGTGATGGATAACCGCGTTCCTAAGATCGAGACGGGATACCGCACATCAGTACCCATCAATAGCGACGCTCAGTTTATGTTTTAAGACCATTGACTAGTTACCCTGTCGTGACGTAGAGATAGTTGTAGACTAACTTACATTCATGGGATAGGGAATTAAGATAGTCTAAAGAAGTTATGTAGTACACTATTGACGAAGACTCGACGAAACGTCATAGACAAAACAGCTGCTACAGAACCCCTGAAGAAGGTACAGGTGTAGATAAGGGAATAAACGTGTAAGTGATTCATGATTTAAGTAATATGATCTATCAAAAACGCAATTAATCGATTAATAGGAACAGTCTGGATTTTTACATGATTCTGTTTTTCTTAATATGATCCAGTTTTGTAATTTCTGGGGCAAGTCGTTTAAAGATACAGGAGCCAAGTCCCAGAAGATAGTGATATTGAAGATTTAAAATAAACATAATTTAGTTGTTTCAAAACGGCTGGGTAAAAATAAAATGATAAGGTAAATCCCGACCACACACAGATCATGGGTGGCTGATAATAGTGGGAGGAGGCAACACTGATCACGAGTGGCTGATAATAGTGCGAGGAGGCAACACAGATCATGAGTGGCAGATCATGAATGACTAATAATAGTGAGAGGAGGCAACACAGATCAAGATTGGCTGATAATAGTGCGAGGAGGCAACACAGATCATGAGTGGCTGATAATAGTGCGAGGGGGCAACACATATCATGAGTGGCTGATAACAGAGAGAGGAGGCAACACAGATCATGAGTGGCCGATAACAGTCAAAGAAGGCAAAATCATAGATCATATGTGAGATGATGCGAGGAGGCAACAAAGATCATGAGTGGCTGATAACAGTGAAAGAAGGCAACACAGATCATGAGTGACTAATAATGGTGCAGGAAGGCAACACAGATCATGAATGGCGGATAACAGTCCTTTTAGGCAACAACAATCAAGACGACTTAATGATGATAGTGAGGGGATGCACTAGCGGTGGAGACTCAATGATAATAGTGAGGGTTGCACTAGCGGTGAAGACTCAATTATGATAATGAGGGGACGCACAAGCGGTGAAAACTCAATGATGAGAGTGAGGGGATGCACTAGCGGTGAAGATTCAATGATGATAGTGAGGGGATGCACTAGCGGTGAAGATTCAATGATGATAGTGAGGGGATGCACTAGCGGTGAAGATTCAATGATGATAGTGAGGGGATGCACTAGCGGTGAAGACTCAATGATGATAGTGAGGTGATGCACTAGTGGTGAAGACTCAATGATGATAGTGAGGTGATGCAATTGCGGTGAAGACTCAATGATGATAGTGAGGGGATGCACTATTGGTGAAGACTCAATGATGATAGTGAGGGGATGCACTAGCGGTGAAGACTCAATGAAGATAGTGAGGAGATGCCCTATTGGTAAAGACTCAATAATGATAGTGAGGGGATGCACTATTGGTGAAGACTCAATAATGATAGTGAGGGGATGCACTATTGGTGAAGACTCAATAATGATAGTGTGATGATGCAGCAAAAGTCCTGACTCCATTGCAATAGTGAGAGGGCAACAACGAGCTCGACGAATGACAATAGTGATGACGTAACAAAAACTGGCTCGCCGATATTATGCCAGAATGCACTGACTACTCCAACCTGACGATATAGAGGCGAATGACTGAGTCTCGTATATGTAATGTATTGAACGGGTTAGACGAAAAACCTTGACTTCGGTCCCTCATACACATGCCTGCCTGTCTTTGTACACGCTTCCTCTCTCTCTAACACACAAAGCCGTCACAGTACACGCCACCACTCTCCTTAACACAAACAACCGTCTTTATATACGCCTCCTCTCTCTCTATCACACACAGACGTCTTTATACACGTTATTCTCTAACACATACAGCCTTTGTTGCACACGCCACCTCTCTCTCTAACACACACATCCGTCACTATACACGCCACCTCTTTCTAACACACACAGCCGTCATTATACACGCCACCTCTTTCTAACACACACAGCCGTCATTATTCATGCCACCTCTTTCTAACACACAC
>SDVV010016773.1:0-14153 GCA_016164225.1 Gammarus roeselii | reverse complement strand
TATATGTATGTATATATATATAAATATATATCTATACATATATATGTGTGTGTGTGTGTGTGTGTGTGGTTTTTTGTATAAAGCGCCGAAACTATGACTTTGATAGAAACAGCTGGTATAACAAAACAGAAAAAAACATGACATTGACGAGTGAGTCGAGTAGGCAATGAAAATTAAGGAGGATGCAAAATCAGTATTTGGCTTCTGTCGTTGCTCACCTGTGAATATAACAGTTGCCATGACGTTCAAATGAGGTTTCGTATATGATGCACGTGTTATCATGAGGGCATCATTTCTATTTCCTTTGAAATTTAATAAGCTATAAATACAACAAAGGATAGTTTGAAATTGTCGAAAACTTATTCGGGAAAAGTCGTCGAACCCTCTTCTAGAACTATCTTGCAAAACCATTCACCACTTCTTCCCACGTACTCTTTCGTCACTACTAGAGCCCAAGTAATATTATTCCAACCCACCGGAGTAAAAAAATTGAGCTCGACTCAATTATAATTGATATCACTGTAGAATACTCTCGGATGTTGTAGGCTCCTAAACCTAAATAATGCATCAACAAAAAGCTGAGATTGAAGGAACAAAGAGTCTTCTGGACCACTCAAAGAAGATCGATGTACGGGCTTCAAATTTCATGTTTGTTGTGTCGCGGATTAAGATATTCTGTAAGCCTTGGTGTCAGGAAACGGGAATGGAATAATAGGGTGCCGAAGCTTTGACGTCACACTGCTAGTTGCCATACGTCGTCAAACAATAATAGGGAGCCGAAGCACTGACGTCACACTGCTAGTTATCATACGTCGCCAAACAATAATAGGGTGCCGAAGCTCTGACGTCACACTGCTAGTTACCATACGTCGCCAAACAATGATAGGGAGCCGAAGCACTGACGTCACACTGCTAGTTATCATACGTCGCCAAACAATAATAGGGGGCCGAAGCTCTGACGTCACACTGCTAGTTGCCACGAATTGCATACAATAATAGGGTGCCGAAGCTCTGACGTCACACTGCTAGTTGCCACGAATTGCATTAAATAATAGGGTGCCGAAGCACTGACGTCACACTTCTAGTTGCCATACGTCGTCAAACATTTTTGTTTAGGAAGAAACATCATCACCAATTAAATTAGTTAGACCATTACAAGGATCATTCATATAATATAAATTTTAAATCGAATGTATCTATTGTATTTTTTGCGTCGGATCAATCTTACCGAGAGCCCATTAGAAATTGAAGATATATGAATTTTTCTTCAAGGAAGTGGAACTGAACGCATTACTTGAGTTACGCCCCACGGAAATACAAAAAAAAAGTTCATGGAACATTGTTGGGAAACAATTGTTATGGCAAAGTGTTGCAACACCTGGCAAACTACTCGTTAGAAGGAGTCAGTTACGTCAGACTTCTGCAAACAATTCGTTCAAACGCTTCCCCTCCCCCAGAACCCTTTCCTCATCCTCCTTCAAACCCTCCTGTATAAATACAACCTCTCAGAGTAGAAGCCTCTAGTAGCTCAAGCCTTGTGACGGCTTCTTAGCCTCCCAGCAATCGTGGTTAATATCCCGAGGGGGTACTTTTTGCCGCTGCAGCGGTGGTCTTTCTAATCCTCATCCGAGGCTCCTCGATCATGCGATAAGGACTGCCATTGCAGACACCAGCTCCAGAGCAGCGGCTACACGAGGGAATCTGCATCGCATGACTGCGCTTGTGTATTCTCGCCACACTCTGTGAAGAAATTTTCCTCGTCGGGGACAACTCTTCTTAATGGAAAGCAAAACTCTGTTGAACTACAGTTTATGAGATTATTTTATGAAAGTCATGATTGTTTGTATCCCTAGTGGAAAAATATGATAATTGACGTAATAGAGGCAGACGGACCTTTTCGCGCTCAACTCTTGTTATTGTTTCAGATGAAGATTGGGATCTATATGCATCATCCATACATCCACATTATCCATCCATCTGCATCATCCACCGCATCATCCATGCAATCAACTTGATGTGGATAGACCGCATCACGTTTTCCGAAATCCCGCGGGCGTGGGACCATTGCCTTCCAGTAAAGGGGACATAACCCTCTCAATGGAGGGTCATAGCTATCAACCGAGTAATGAAAGACTTTGTGTGAAGCCCGAGTTAAGAAGCCCTTAATGAGCGGACAAACTTAAAAAGGCCTTACTTCAATGCTATCGAAGGACTACGTGGGAAGCTGAGTATAGATGCCCTTACCGAGGGAACAACCAGAAGTAGGCTCAACTTTAATGCTATTTGAATGGTACGAGCACAGCTACTTGCGAAAGAAGACCTCCGGTCTAACTGTAAGGTTTGAAATGCAGAGTGAGATACAAGCATCTTCAGTTTAATGGGTATGTTAATTTCCTGATACTGGCGCCCTATATGGAGCGAAATTTAGCTGTAGATGAAGCTGGTGTAACCCTGCCCTTTATCAGCTCTCAAGTCTTTTTGAAAATATACACCTTTCAATTACCATTAAAGGCAATTGCAGCGATGAATATCAGAAGAACTTTTACTAAACCTTACCCACTGTAATGCTTTTTATATCCATCAGCAGGCTTCGAAATTGGTGTTGGATTATTCGCATATCAACTTCTGACACAGTGAGTCTGTGGACTAATTTAATGCAAGTCCTCCCTACTTTTTCAGGAACAGCTGAACAAACATCACAGCTTTGCAGTTCTTCCGGGGCGCGGGGCAGTTCATGGTCCTCACTTTCAGCACCCAAGCGCTTGCTAGCAACACCAACACCGGTTACAACGCAACTGTCGATTTCGTTCGTGTGACAACTGGCGCCTGGTGAGGATTGTGGTTACTTCTTCAGAGATACTAAAAAACCTAAGCTTATCTGATTGTGCACGCTTGGCAATGAACTTATCGAGGCGCGATTTTGGATTTGCTATCATTTCGACATCATATATTATACGATGTAAAACTCCAAAGAGTGCCATTACCATTTTGACGAATTTAAAAGTCTATCAAAAGATGTTTCGCTCGAATGAACGCCTACTCTGATGAAACAAATAATGTATTAGCTAGCTCTTCTATAACGCCTTACGAAGTACATAGTAAGCGAACCGTAGTGTTGAACTCTATGTTCCAGTCTGAATTTACGATCCATCAATGTAAAGTATGTCAGGCAACCACCTTGACGACCGAATCCACGACAACAACAAACAATAAATAAAAAAGCGCCACATACCGCGATCATAATTGCTCGCGGTTTTGTAATGAAACGAAATAAATTTCATGTAATTTAACATTAGTTGAAGTTAGTGATTTCGGACCCTTAATATTGGCAAGGAAACACGAGGATCTGTAGATATCTCGTAGAGCCTTCATTATTACAACCCATCTCATGACCTCCATCATCAGCGAGATACAACAAGGATATGTGGCAGTCTCAAAAGACTTCTATATTATGTAACCAATTTTAATCAAATACTGGTGGGGTATTTACAATCGCAATTGTTGCAAGTATAAGAAATTAAAAAATATATACGTTCTAATTATTACTCCTCAAACTTTTCACACGTACAAGCATCTTTGAGGAACATACAATTGATCAAATCTGCCGACCAAAACAACCAAGTCAAGGGGCAAAGCATTTGTTTACTTTAATTTATGATCATCGCACAGCAGTGCTGTCATCGGATGCAAGCTATATATTGTTTTTGTAGTTAGTTTGGCCTCTGGTAGACTGCATCCGCTGCAGTCTGATGAATGTTTGCGATGAGAGCACCAACGTGGGATTGATTAGATTGTTGCAGAGAGATAAACTTAAAAATCGCTAATTGTTTCATTTTTTTGTCGTCTCAAATGCTGGTCTGACACAACAAAAACAGCCACGACAACATCCACGACAACACCCACGACAACACCCACGACAACACCCACAACAACGTCCACGACAACACCCACGACAACACCCACAGAAATTTGCAATACATCACACACCACGACGCCACCCACGACAACAACCAGGTCCGCATCAACGACTACATCAGCCCCCTCCCCGGGCACATTCATCAACAGCGGTCGCCTGCCTCTCACTCCGTTCTCAGTCACCGGGCAGTGCAGCCTAACAGTTTCCTCCGCCAACCCATCCGTCTATAACTACCGCAGCCCCAACTACCCCACGAACTTCGGCTGTGGCCAGTCCTGCACGATATGGTTCAATACGGCACAGAGAATAAATTAAATAGGCCTCAGGAACCGGCAGTGATAATGATATATGCATTAGCGATAGAAATGCAGTTCTACTTTGTAGATGTGATTTTGAATTTGGCATACAAAGCTACTGGATATTGTATTTTGTTAAATGATTAATATATATAAATTTGTCGAGCATTTTTCTGCCTTGATTAGCAGCCATGATTTTGACTACCGTTTTCAGGAATTAAATTGAATCAGACTGAGTTCGTTTCATTCCACAGACCGAGCCACGGTGGCGGCGTCTGGGGCTTCGGCCCCAGCGTAAGTCCCACAACCCAGCCTGATTCATGTCCTAGCAGTTGGGGATTGCGCCTTGTGCGCCTCCTCTGCGGTGGTGACGTGGACGCAGCCTGAGCGCTGCCCGGGTCTCAGGCCAACCGACACTTTCAAGACACCAGAGTCACAACATATCATGCATGGGCTAGTGAATAATCCCCATAATTTTTCTCCTACTAAGCATTAATGCTCCACATGAGGTTATCCCTGCACGCGGCTGGTTAGGGCGTTGAAATGTGGCTGAAGAACATGAACACGCTGCAAGTTTCAATGTTCTGTTGTCCACGATTACAATTATATCACACGGGTGGCCATTTGTTTTCAGCCACACAATTCACAAAGTTAATCTAGATAGCACCACTTTGCCCCACTACCAAGCCGGTCACCCCTTTATCACCACTCCCCTCCCTTGTCTCAACACGCTCGTGTCGGGGGGTCTCGAGAATCCCTGGCGGTGCGCTGACTCAGTTCCGACCACCGCAGGTGGAGACCGGGGTTAAGCAACAACATCAACAACAACAAAAACAACAACAACAACAACAACAACAACAACAACAACAACAACAACAACAACAAACGAGCCGCGTTACTTTGAGGTGACTCCACTGACTCTATTCCTTCCACAGACCGAGCCGCGTTACTTGAAGTGACTCCACTGACTCTGTTCCTTCCATAGACCGAGCGCGTTACCTGGAGGTGATTCCACTGACTCTGAGCCTGGGACCTTTGGACACCGTGAACCTGTACTATGTTCACCAAACCACCACTTAGTGAGTGCTGACATATATTTAACTAAAGAAGGAAAAAAGAACCGATATCGTTTTTTTCATATATTTATAAATTCATCCACTCAAAATTCATCCGCGGAGCGCGTCACTGCTGGCACCGAACAGCAGCGCGCCTCTGCTGGCACCAAACAACAGCGCGCCACTGCTGGCACCAAACAACCACGCCACTGCTGGCACCGAACAGCAGCGCGCCACTGCTGGCACCGAACAGCAGCGTGCCACTGCTGGCACAAAACAACAGCACGCCACTGCTGGCACCGAATAGCAGCGCGCCACTGCTGGCACAAAACAACAGCACGCCACTGCTGGCACCGAACAGCAGCACGCCACTGCTGGCACCGAACAACAGCACGCCACTGCTGGCACCGAACAACAGCGTGCCACTGCTGGCACCGAACAGCAGCGCGCCACTGCTGGCACCGAACAGCAGCGCGCCACTGCTGGCGCTGAACAACAGCGCGCCACTGCTGGCGCCGAATAGCAGCGCGCCACTGCTGGCACCGAACAGCAGCGCGCCACTGCTGGCGCCGAACAGCAGCTCGCCACTGCTGGGACCCGAACATCTGTTCAGAAACGGGGAAAAAATTCATTCAGATATCGGGTCAGATGAAACCTACTTGGTGTCGCAACCTCTCATCCTTTTATTCATCTTCCGTTAGTGCCTGCCGATGTCCACGGGGCAGGACGAGAGTGGTGTTAGCTAATGGCCTCACAGCTCGTGGAAACTAATGGCCTCTGTTGCATACCTCGTGTAAACTAATGGCATCAATCTTGTAAACTACTGGCCTCTGTTGTATACATTGTGTTCAGGTCTCAGTATACAGGCCTCAGACTTCGTGTACAGGCCCAGTGTGCAGGCCTTGGACCTCGTGTACAGGGCTCGGTGTACAGGTTTCCGAGTTCGTGTACAGGTCTCAGTGTACAGGTTTCAGAACTCGTATACAGGCCTCGTACCACGCTTGCAGGCCTCAGTGTTCAGGCCGCAGACCTCGTACACGGACTTCCGACCACATGTACCTATGACCTCAGTCGTGTGAACTAATGACCTATGTTGTATACCAAGTGTACAGTTTCAGTGTAAAGGCATCAGACCACGTTTTTAGGCCTACTTGTTCAGGCCTTAGATCCGGCATACGGGTATTTTACCTAGTATACTAATGTCCTCTGGCGTGTACAATTTCTGTGTGAATTTAGGATTTCTTTAGTGTTTGAAGTTTTATGTTATTGAACATTTTATTGTATTTCATTATGTATCGTATTTATATACGTTTTTTTCTACTTTAGACGGCTGTGTAGAGGTATAATTGGTCACCAACTGTTGCTCGGTATATATATTTATTCAGTTGTGGTAGGAAGATGCCTACCAGAACCCCCTAGGCAAAAAATGTTGGATGCGCTCTTTGGGAATTCAGGTAAGTTTACTCATATCTGTTCTTTGTCCTATAAATTCTTTCCGTGGCATGATTGCCATGTTTGACTGTCTGTATCGTTATATGTTTTAGATCTGGATTATAATTCTATACATTTTTTTCTGTACATATATGTTTGTTTTCTCATCAATTTGGGGTACAATCGACTCATTCGGAGGTTGCTTGGTGGAGTTCTTAGCGCTGGGCTGGGGATATTTTGTCTGTTATGTTCATTTATCAATTTATATCCTTTTGTAGGATTAGTGTGGTAGGTATGTTTTTATAACTCGATTTGCAGCCTTAGTGTGCGATTGACCTGTATGGTACCAGACTGAAGGCTGGATTTCAGGCAATGTTCTGTGTATTTTTCCCAGTCGTTTATTTCATATGTATTTAGTATCTATATGAATAGTATAGTTTATTAGTCTGGTAGTTGGCGAGTTGATGTTTGTATTTTGGGTTGATGCAGCAGCTTCGTTCGAGAATCTATCTACCCCATAATGCATTATCCGGGCTTGAGTCAGACATATCGGTGTTCCATTGACGCAGTGTTCCAATAGCGAGTGCACCTGAACGATATGAATTTATTGTAAGTTATTATATTGTGTTATGAATACTTAGTAAAGATCGTTTGATATATGTTGATTTTTTTTTACGAACATACGCTTGAACATACACATACACATACGTACACGCCTCTGTAGACGTACATACATACATACGTACATACACAGATGATGACCAAGGCGAGAGATGAGAGGCCTAATGAAAGGCCTAAAAGCCTGCATTCGCATTATAATAGCTAGCCTAATGCTGAGATTGGAGTCAGTGTTACGAGGAAAACAAGCGGAGTCGGACGTATTGTCTTAGAATAAACAAAAATGGATGCTAACTTCTCGAAAATTTGTTTACGAGTGTTGGATGTAAAAATCTCCGAAGATGATTTCGCTGGGCTCGAGGATATTTTGACTACTGATGGAGATATCAATTATCTACAAATGCGGAGAACAAGAAACATATGAGTGGGAGATAACATTCATGTATGGATGAAGGAAAAAGGAAGTCGGCTAAAAAATCCTATATCATAATCAGTTATAGGATTTTTTAGGATATTTTAGGTTTGCATCTTCCATATAGCGCACTATTTCAGGCATAAATGATCGGTTATTGCATCATTTTAGTATTTTATATGTATTTATGACATTCTGTTACGATTTAGCCGTGGCTACTTTAGTTAAAGAGATGTTGATTTAACCCTGTTTTGGACTGCGTTGAGGCTAATTTCATCGGATTTCGTAAATGCTATAGCTTGTTCGTGTAGAGAAGTATTCCACACCATTTAATATAGGTTTCCGCGTATGTTGCTCGCATATCCTGATATCTGATGCACGTCAGTTGTTTGATTGGTTACATCTTTTTTCCTCGTTCGTCACGGTTTCAGTGTATGTTTTAGATATGGTAGAGAATTGATCTTCTTGCTTTGCTTTAACTCGAGAATATTAGTATGGGTCTTTCAGTTTTGTATGTTCTCTGTACAGTTTACATCTTCGGTGCAGGGTATTGGGTATTTTATACAATACTGGAATAGTAGGATATATTACGTTTGTATCTGCAATGTAGAACATTATTTCACGATTAATTTTGTTACATGATGTTTATTTTTAGTGTTTTATTTATCATCTTACAACCTGGTACAATGTTTGACGTCGTTATTATAAATATAGAAGATCCCATTTTGTTACAAACTCTGTCTTGTTGGTACTTTGTTGTATGTTTATTGTAGGACCATTCTTCAATGTTTAGGAGGAGTCAGAGATTGCTTTAGGTAAAAGCTCGTTGTGTTTTTGAATATTTGTGTAAGTAGACCGATAAACTATAATGGATACCATAATGTATTACTTTTTTGATGTGAATTAGAGCAGAGTAGAGAATCTTATTTGGCTATTTAATAGTTATTGTTGTTGTTGTATGATTTTTCCACGATGATCATAGGAATGTATGTTTAAGAGGTGTGAGTCCGTACTGCATCTTTTTGGAATTTCATCATTGATCCCTTGCAAATGTATAGTGTAACGTTTTAGAAGACAATTTCTTGGATAGAGGGGTCCTGGTGTAGAGGTGGCTTACACTCTTTGGTGGTCATTCGGTGTTCATCCATGTTCAACGTGATATAAGTCTGTTCTTGTTGACGTCGATCTTAAGTTCCATGAGTTTGTTAGAGAGGTTTTGCGACAAGCTGATCATCGTTGAAATAGTTTACTCAAGTCATCAGTGAACAGGAGCCCAGTTTTTTATGGTCGCACTGTTTGAGACTCATGTCAGCGCCATTCTTGACCACTAGACCACTGTATCTGTGTATAGATTCTTGGTTATGTCCAGGATATGACTTTGCTCGACGTTGTTCAGAGATGATGGACTAAACAGATGCATGACACGTCCGAGGTATTGTATCGTGACTGGGTGTTACCTCTAAATTTGTTGGATATCAATGGTAGATTGCTGAGAAATGACCTAGTAAAGCATTGTAGAGATCGTTGTTATGACACAATGGGTTTTGATTTTCTCCTGCTAGAGGCATAGTATAAGTTATGCCTAGGAATTTATTATAGATTTGAACAGGTTTCGTAGTAAAAATAACATTACTCGCATTAACACAGTGTTAAATGTCAGATATTTTTGGTATGCCTGTTACGTTAGTATATGATCTTAGTCATGAACCAGATCACGTGGGATATTGGACTAAGATTTATCATCTGGGTGTGGTAGGATACACCGTTTATAATAGTCAATTATTGTCGGTAAAGGGTAGAGTAGAGAATCTTATTTAGCTATTTTATAGGTGTTTGATGTATGTTTTGATTGGTTATCAGAGGAATATATCTAAATCAGGCATAAATTAGCCTAATTTCATGGAATGTTGGGTATATAATACGCTTAATTGGATGTAATGATCCAAAATATTGAAATGCTTTACCTCTCGGCACTTGATTTGGGTCCGTATCCATGTCGTCTTGGAGAGCTAATCTATCGATTTTGTGTAGTGTTAGTGTTAAAATTCTTCAATCATTTAATCCCTATCTCAATTATGTTATTCGTTCGCATGTCTTTACTAGATGCTTATTCCTGCAAGTCTTTACATATATAAATGTTTGTGTTCCTTTTGCAGTTGTACACATAGAAGTTATTGATTAATTCAGGCTTTGTGATGAGATTGTGTTCCAATTCAGAATGGCTGTCTTACATGAGCCTTCATAATATCCACTATGGCATTTTTCACTAAGGGTTTGGAATTATGGCTGTAAACCTAACTCATCCTAACATATTCTAACCAAGGATTACATTTCTTCCCTGTTTTCCATATTTTTGTCATGTATTTCTTCATTGATTTAAATTTTATTCTTATCAAATCTATCCACTTGACTTTGTACGTTTACCAATCTTTACCAGTTTATTTACCTACGTACATAAACTTTTTCACATTGCTTGTTACAAGTCCAGTAATATCGACTAATTTTAAGTAATGTTGGGTGATCGCTCGTTAGTGGACTGTCGAATTCAATACGTTCATGAAAGCTTACCGTATATGTCAGTGATTGTCATGAATGTTAAAAGTGTTAGCAAGTTTTATGTACTGTTATACTGTTGGATTTTTTTTTTGTAGTGTTGGATGTGTGGCTTCTACCATTTTTGTCTATTAAAACGAATATTGAATCAATCGACTCTAACATGTTTACCTTAGATCTTTGATGTAAGGTCCGAAGTCAGCAAGATCTGGGATATAAACCATGTCTAAGGTACATAACTAGCGAAATATATATCAATTAACGACAAAATAGATCAAAATCAATTAATGCAAAAAGGGTTACCATACACCGCCAAATACATTAATACCTAGGCAACCTAACCTAACAGTCATCCTAACCAATAGTTATGTATTTTTATTCAAGTTTGATGTTTATGTATGATATTGATATGTATGAAACTCTCCACTTTGGCTATATATTTAACATATCAAAAGAAGTTTGAATACATTTCTCTAAATAGATCCAGCAAATATCCTTTTGCAGATGTTTAGATTCCAGAATTGTTATCGATATCTCTGTTTTATGTTTTGGATGAGACTCAACCGGTAGTATCCGAGATCTAATGCATTTCAATTTGTTACGTTTTTTCAATGTGGAACAGTTCCACGCGATATTAGGTTCAAAGATCTAGTCATCCCAACCAACGTATCCAATAATTATATACTTTCATTCAAGTTTGATGGTTTTGTTTGATATTTAGTCATCAGTTTGTGCAATATACTTAGCAAATCCCCTCCACACGGCCCTATTTTACGTAGTTTTTTTAATGTCACACACCTGGTATACACATATACTTTTACATGCATATACAGGGGCGTTAGCGTCAGAGTGTCGGTACATGTGTCGACACAATGCATAAATACAGCGTCGTTAGCCTCACTGTGTCGGCACATGTGTCGACATCATGTAGACATTTACATAGATTTTGTGCAAAAAGGGTTACCATTCACTGCTAGATGCATAATACCTAGGCAACCTAACCTAACCTATCCAACTTAACCATGAATTATGTGTTATAGTTCGAGAATTTTTACTGCTTACATATGATACTTATTCATTGATTTATGATATATTCATATCAAATCCCTCCGCATGGCTCTACATTTTGATTTATCATTTGCAGTTTCGATATACACTTTCAATTTTGATCTAGTAAATAATCAAAAGCCTAACCTAACCTAACCTTATGTACGGTTTTCAGTCATTGATATATACATATGAACCACCTTCACACGGTTCTTTATAAAACTTGCACCTAATTATTTCTACTCCGCGGTCAATCTCGACTCATATGTGTTAGCAGAGAGGTCCCATTTTCAATCTTGGATGGATTGAATGCTACAAGTGATTCAAATTTGCATCCAGTTTCATACAAACGGACACATGGTCTCACGCTATGTTTTTTCTTATTTTACTTCAATATCTTTACTTGGCTCTTCAACCTTTGACGACTTGCATCTCTGATTTACCTTTCCTTTCCTATAATTTTCATATTCTTCGCGATGACTTCGTTTCAAGATTTGATCGGACCCTGATTTATATCCAACCAATCTATAATACATCTAGATCATTTACCTTGAGATGGTCATAGGCATCATTTAACGCCTTGAAACATATTCTTCTACTGATTTCGACAATTCGATGCTACCTCCGACTGACACGATGTTTGCAATTCATTACTTAACCTTTGAGTTAGGATAATATAAACATTTCATTGAGGATTTAGATAGTTTTATTAGTATTTATTGGCATTAATTACCGTTCATACTGGACTTACCAATACCATCTACCTCGTTTTTTCGATCATAGCAGGACTCGTACGGTCATCCATATACATCATCACGATATTTAAGTTTCCTCTCAAAATCCATCATAAAATCCAGCATATCTTTGTTGCGAATACCGAAGGCTGTTCCGTACCCTTGAGTCCAGAAACGTAGTTCTTCTTCTTCTTGAACCTTAAATATTCGAATCTTCTCAAATTCAATGTCATTTGGTTCATCATCAATGCGGAATTGTTGCGTAAGTTTCCGATTTTCTTTGATTCTTAGGTAAAATCCGTTTCCCAATACCGCAGCTTTAATACAGTTATGTTGATTTTCCACTTGGATCATATCAATTTCGAGAGTGGCTTTCTTATTTCCCTTGAACTTTGTTACATACTACTGTAAACCGTTGACATTAGTTACCCGAAGCCGACTTCCCTTTTCCTTCATCCGTGTATGCATGCTTTCTCCCACTCATATGTTTCTTGTTCTCCGAATTTATAGATAATTGATATCTCCATCAGTAGTCAAAATATCCTCGAGCCCAGCGAAATCATTTTCTTAGATATTTTCATCCAACACTCGTAAACAAATTTTCGAGACGTGAACATTCATTTCTATTCATTCTAAGACAATACGTCCGACTATGCTTGTTCTCCACGGAACACTGACTCCAATCTCGGCATACACCTAGCTATTATAACGCGAATGCAGGCTTTTTTCTGCAAAACATTAGGCCTATAATCTCTCGCCTTGGTTATCATCTGTGTATGTACGTATGTTTGTATGTACGTATACAGAGGCGTGTACGTATGTGCATGTGTATGTTCAAGCTTATGTTCGTAAAAAAGAGAAAAATCAACATATATCAAACGATCTTTACTAAGTATTCATAACACAATATAATAACTTACAATAAATTCATATCGTTCAGGTACACTCGCTATTGGAACACTGCGTCAATGGAACACCTATATATCTGCCTCAAGCCCGGATAATGCATTATGGGGTAGATAGATTCTCGAACGAAGCTGCTGCATCAACCCTAAATACAAACATTAACTCGCCATCTACCAGACTAATAAACTATACTATTCATATAGATATTAGATACATATGAAATAAACGACTGGGAAAAATACACAGAACATTGCCTGAAATCCAACCTTCAGTCTGGTACCATACAGGTCAATCGCACACTAAGGCTGCAAATCGAGTTATAAAAACATACCTACCACACTAATCCTACAAAAGGATATATATTGATAAATGAACATAACAGACAAAATATCCCAAACCCAGCGCTAAGAACTCCACCAACCAACCTCCGAATGAGTCAATTGTACCCCAACTTGATATGAAAACAAACATATATGTACAGAAAATAAATAAAGAATTTTAATCCAGACCTAAAACATTTACCGATTCAGACAGTCAAACATAGCAATCATGCAACGGAAAGAATTTATAAGACAAAGAACAGATATGAGTAAACTTACCTAAATTCCCCAAGAGCGCATCCCACATTTTTGGCCTAGGGGTCTCCCGACACCCCCCACCACTCTCCAAAATAAGATGAAGGCATATTCCTACCAGAACCGAATAAAAATATATAACGAACATCAGTTAGTGACTAATTATACCTCAATACAGCCGTCTAAAGTAGAAAAAACGTATATAAATACAATACATAATCAAATACAATATAATATAAAATGTTCAATAACATAAACTTTCAAACCACGAAAGAAATCCTAAGTTCACACAGAAATTGCACATATGCAACACGACAGGCAACGAAATTGCAATACAGTATGCCCATGATTAAAATGCGAACACCAAAGGTATTGGGTAAACGTTCTATTTATATGAACTATTAACATATAAAAACATAATAATATATATATCTTATTAACATACCTTATGAATAATCCGGAAGCTGGCCGTCCATCCGTCAGAGTGAGTCACCCGTCCGTCCGTGAAAGTATGGGGTGCAAACTCTCTAGACTGGAAAGTCTCTCCGTTTATTCCTATCTAATTCCTTCACATCCTCGTTTTGACTATATGTATATATTTATATATATA
>SDVV010016772.1:0-14153 GCA_016164225.1 Gammarus roeselii | reverse complement strand
CAGAAACACACATTCGCCTTCCCATCAGAAAATTTCGAATCCAATCTAACAGTCCATCCGGAATACCCACACATCCCAGTTTGTCCAACAAAACAGTGTGACTGACCACATCGAACGCTTTTGAGAAATCCAAAAAGACCACATCAACAACCATTCCTTCATCTACCCGATCAGCAACCTCGCTATAAGTAAGCAAAAGTTGGTCTTCAGTGCTCCTTCCAACCCTGAAACCAAATTGGCCCCCAGACAAAATTGTAATAAATAAGAACATTGTTTGTAATTTAAAGCAGTTGAGACAATCAATGTCAAAATTGTCCCTGTAAAAACTTTCATATTATATCAGCACATGGGTTCAATAGCCTTACAAATTATAATAAACTCATACTTGAACTATTTCATTAAATGTATAACATTCCAAGTAGCTGCATGTATAGTAGTGAAATAAAAATTATTGATGGTAAACCAATCACCCAGAGAGAAGTTAGAGTATTTCTACTATAAATTCAACTGATGGGGATTTATATTTTGGCATGTTGGTTCCACTCAAGCTGATAAATTTATTTGTCAAACCTTGTTTTTCTTATGCTCCAAGATTTATTAGCAAGAAGTGATCTTTCAGATTTCTAGCAATCAAAAGAAGGAACCACTTTTTATCCCATTGAACATCAGTTTGAATTTTATCAAATATATGTTAGTTAGAATAACTTAAAAAAAAATGAGCTCACTAAATTGTTCATTGCATCTATTCCTATTAAAATGTTTTAAATCAGAACATCAAATCATTTAGCAGCTGACATTCAAAGCAAACATGTAGCTACTTGGAGAGTAGGGTGGTAAACACGATCCTTCCCTGCAGAGAATGGTGGCTACATGTTCCAAGAGAAGAAGTAGAAAAAACAGTTACCGATTTGATGAGGCTGTCATGCACTAGGCGTAATTGCTCGGGAGTTGGCAGGCCAGAAGGGTCCACTTTACCCCCTCCTCCGCCCTCCGTCCCGGCGGCACGTCCACGGCAGTAATTGGTGCTAGACTGAGGCATGGGCGGGATACACTGATGGAGAGAGGACTTGGCTAATGCTCGGTCCTGCTGGAGAGCACTGCCAGTAAAAACGATATGGCAGGGAGAGGGAGGAGACGCCACTGCATCCATATCGCAGCTGGTGACCATCGCCTTACAGTCAGCAGGGAACAAAGCTCTGACTGAACCTTCGCAGTACGAGTCTGCAGACTGTGGGGAAGGGTTTTGCTGGTCTACTAAGGAATGGTGCAGGCCGAGACAGCGAGTTGTGATGTTTGTGTGATGCACAGATTGTTCAAAAGGCTGTGAAGATAGTTTGTGGCCTTTGGTTTTGTTAGTTTCTTCCTCATGTGGACCAAGGTGGCTGTTGTTGTACACCTGGGGGAAGTACTGAATAAATATAACATTGAAAAACACTTTAATTGCACACTATGTCAAAATTGAGTTAGCAGTGAAAAATGTACCACACTTGAGGAACATTGCTGATTATTATCAGCCAGACAAAATTCCTTGTGGGCTCTGTACTACAACATTATATTGGTTCTTAAGCCTCAGAACGAAAAAGACTCAACAGCTTGCAAAATCCATTAATGTTGCTTTGTAGCAGTCATGATCAGCAATGTATGTTTGTGTGACTGTTGATTGCAGAAGTTACACTCTTTCTTAGAATCCCAGTTAGCTGCATGATTACCCAGAGGCCAAACATAATTACAAAATCAATGGTTGGTCATAATCTCCACTGCATGGATGATGCAAGTAGTAGTGTCAGCTCTATGGCTAGTGAATAGTAATGCATCTGATGCAGGAAACATAAATTTTCGATATAGTGTTGATAAAAATTGTTATTTACAGTCCATCCTTGTTGAGTTTATGTCTCATTGCTGGTTCATGGACATTGCTGGTTCATGGACATTGCAGGTTCATGGACATTGCTGGAACCTGTAGCTACCCTTATACCAAGCAAAGGTGTCTGAGGTATATCATGAAACAGAACCTGGCTTGCCAAGTGAAGAATTCAGTACATTGCTGCAAATAAATTCCTCGAGTGCAACACAAACTGAAAAATATTGCATTGGCATTTGCCAAAATAGATAATTGGTCAGCTTTAAAAGATTGGAAGCAAATTTGGATGACTACTTCATTGGTGTGGGCTACTCACTTGCAAACGGGAATGCAGCAAAATGGCGAGTGGATCACAAGCATAAAGTTCACACAGGTTCACCTGAAAGGCATGGAGGACAGTTGACAAAACCAGAATTCAACCAACTATGACTGACAAACGTAACGATTACGGCTTATCATAAGTTTGTTGACTAAAATATGTCGACTATTTTAATGTTGTATTTTTCAGTAAAGGCAGGAGCCTGTTATACTGAATATTATTTCATCATACAATGACTAGTTAATCAGCAATAACATTTGGCAGAAGTAGCCAAATTCATAGGAATGTAGCTCTTCCACAAACCAAAGCTAACTGGAAAAAATATTAATAAAAAAACAATGCTGCTTGAGGATCTGATAGTTCAGGGGAGAATAAATTAGTTATAAAGGCTATTGGATGACAACAGGTAGCTAACTAGCTATACACAAATATAAGGTAGCAAATTATTATATGTATATCAATCATTGCTCTTGTTGGACATTTTAAAAGACCAATTTAGTATGAATTTAAATAATAGCAAGCTACCTACCAAGGTAGCTACTTATTGAAAGCTGGCTATATCAACAAAATATTTACATCAGTATTTATCCACCATACAACAATATACTCTAAATGAGACCATATTGATAGAGACGACTGCAATCCTACATGAATAAACTAACCGATAGTTTGTCAGGGGAATTGGGGTCTTTGATGCTTAACCAATTGTTGTTTACATACAATCCTTTAGGATTCTTTGGAGTGGTACTGTTCAGCTGACCGCTGCCAAGACTCGTCTGTAAATAAAACAAATTGTACTAGCAAACTATGGAGGATGCACGGTGCTGCAATTACCAGAAAAGAAATCCCACAACAAAAATTTCAAATGAATTGGAGGTAGCTTTATAAAAATACAACAATTGCAAGCTAGTGTAACATTATGAAGACAGAAGGACTATTACATGTAGCAATTAATCTGATATTTTAGTGTGAATAAAACCAGACCAGGCCTTTCCATTTCTGTCAAGATATCTATGATTAAGCCATTCTGAAATATATATTTTTTGCAACTTCTGCGACAATTTTCCATTAGCTACCAAGACATATTATGGAGACGAATTTGTTAACAGTTTGAGACCAATTATAATTCTAAAGAGCAATCTTTGCAGCCTTGGTGCCCTACTCTCACAATCAGGTATCAGACATGTTTAGGAATATGATTTCTATGTGTATGTGAGAAGTACTTGTTATTGGGAAAGGATGTATTCTGGGCCTTCACCTATCTGGAAAAGGTCTATGATAGGGTCGACAGTGAGGCACTAGAGGGGCACAGGGGGTGCTGCATTAGCATAGAGTGAGGAACTTTGTTATAAGCAGATCCAAGTTTTTATGGTGGTAGCAGTGCACATGCCAAAAGTCAGAAGCGAGGCAAGTGCTTGTTCCACTGTGAAAGTGGGACTAAAACAAAGATGTGTTATGTTTCCCTGGTTATTCTCTACATGGATGAAGTGGTCAGGGAGGTGAACACAAGTGTATTGGGTTGAGGTTTAGAGCTATTGGGAGCAAATGGTTGGAGTTCACTGTCAAGTCAGTAAGAATGGGGATAGTGACGAAGTTGACTCATATGTTCTGAGATTGTTAGGACACTGGGTGAGGATGGATGATGGGAGATTGGAGATAAGGGTGATGGAAGCAAAGGTGAGTAGATGTAAGCCAAGAGGTTTACAAGTTTACAAGTGTAGGAAGACAACAACAGGCCTGTTGGCCCTAACTATGTTGCCTGCCTTTGGTAGCAAGAGTGTTAGTTTTGGAGTAGAACGTCTAAGAGACCTTATTGGCCCAAACTAGGTCGCCTTTTGGTAGCAAGAGGATTAGTTTTGAAGTAGAACGTCTAAGAAAGCTTTGTGTAAAAATTTTTTCTTTATAACAGCAGGAAATAGAACGGTTTAGCTATTTATTGGCGATTTATGTATAACTTATCGACTAATTGAGCTGCAACTTGAATGTTTCGATTGTATTGCTGTTTACAACCTCCGCTGGAAGTTTGTTCCATTCTTCAACAAACCTATATGTGAAGAAATTGTGCATGATGTCGAGTGAGAAACGTTTCCCAACAATTTTGTATCCGTTGTTCCTAGTTACTCCGTTTGTATCTAGAGTGAAAAGGCTCGCTCGGTTGACCTTTTTCTTACCCTTCATAATCTTCCCCACTTCTATCATGTTGCCTCTGACACGAAGTTTCTCTAGCAAAAAGATTGAGTTCATTAAGCCTGTCTTCATACGATTCATTCAGCAGCGAGGGGATGAGTTTGGTAGCTCTACGTTGAACCTTCTCAAATTTAATAACTTCTTTTCTAAGGAATGGAGACCAGAATTGAACGGCATACTCGAGATGCGGTCCAACAAATGCATTAAATAACTTGAGCATACTGTGCTGGTTTTTGTAAGAGATAGTGCGGGATATCATACTTAGCATTTTGTTGCCTTTCTTGGCAGCATCGTGACATTGCTTGCTGCTTTTCAAGTCGTTACTAATGATGACACCTAAATCTCTCTCTTCGGTGACGGGAATGAGTTTTATTCCAGACATTGAATATTCGTGTTTGGGGTTATGAAGACCTATGTGCATAACTTTGCATTTGTTGACATTAAATTTGATGTGGTGGATGGATGGCCTGAAGCAGGCATCAATGATGAGAGATCTAAGTGCAAAGGTAGCAAGCAAGCGTGAAATGAATAGAAGCAAGTGAGAAAGCTTCCGACAATGAGTTTTGATGCTGCTCTGATGTGCTTTCCTGTCCTTGGCACCTCATAGAGAAATGATATGGTCGCGGGTGGGGAGAGGGCCCAGTTACCATGACGCAGCAGGAGTAAATCAGTTAACAATCAGGCCCTGCTGCTGACACTAATCTCAGACCTCACTGACCCAAAGTGTGTGTTGCAGGGGCCTCTTGGCCAGACCCTTCAGCACTTTAGGGCCAAGTTTGTTTGCATGTGAGTGTATGAGAGGAGTGTGAGGTGCACTTTGCCCCTGGCCACTGCCCTTTTAGGAGGGTTTGGCCTAGTGCCAGTTTCTGTATCTAGCTATGTGAATACACAGAACTCATCTTGACATAGGTCAAAATTAAGACCTTAAATACAGAAAGTTCAACAATCATTACCAACATGAGCTGATTTAGTTATATTCGATAGTGATGATCGTGCCATATAATCTTAAAAGGGCAGATTTTCTATAGCATAACTTAATAAAAATTCCAAATCTATTTTTCACTGAATGAGAATTAAATATCCTAGAATCATTCAATAGGATCAATGTTTGGAAAAGTTTCTCTTCTGCCCCCATAATAACTAAGTCATCTGGTTTCAAAAACCAAGTAGCTTCCTAAGGACTTTGGTTTACTTAGCAAGCTTTATAGAATTAGTTACTCAACAGCAATGGCAAACAAAATGTTACACAAAAACTTGGTCTGACTCAGACTACTGTGGATGTGGCAAGAAGGTTTTTCAATGTTGGATGCATTAGGATATGGGATAGGATATGGGATGTTGAGCTGCCCTGCTGCTGTTGTTGAATTGTCTACCATTTCAACTTTCAAGACAGAATTGGCTGAGTGTTTGGGGAATAGGTTGTTTGAGTGCTAGATGCTTGTTGTGTTTTCCATCTTGGTGGTGGTTTTGTGGTGTGATGTGTCCTGTTGCTCTTTTTTTTGCTTTCTTGGTTTTTGATACAAGTGGCTTTGGGTGTGTTTTCTGAAAGCCAATGGTGTGCATGCCTTCCACCGCCTTCCTATTTGTTGTTCTGCAGAGTAATAGTGGTTGTTGGCACGCATGGCTGTGCTGGCCTCTCTTGGCTTGATGCACCTGACAATTGGATGCTGAGCCTTTGGGAGGCTGCAAAGGTAAGAAACTAAATTTGAGCTAGCAAATACACAGCAGTCTTCCATAGCTCACTTGGTGGATCTCATATTTTAGCAGACATCAAATGTTTCTAATTAGAAAAATGTTAACAATATTTGCCAAAATAATGTCTTAAACACCTACTGTTCCAATCAGTTTACCTCACATGTAAGGATGAATCTACTAATTGCAAGCTACAAGCAACCTTACATGGTAGCTAGCTATATAATAAATTGTTAAAAGAAATGAGAAACAAGTTAGCTATATACATTTTATTACCTTATCATTATGACCTGGAACAGATCTGGAAAGAAGTGCTGCATATGGGGCCCAACAAAGATTATCCGATGCTTCACGAACATCTCTCAATACAATCCTTGAAAGATTACAGTTTGGTAGAATAAGTTTACAAGCTGGCTTACCAACACCAGAATGAATTCTCCACATACAGAATGCCATTTTGTAGAAGTGTCATTTAATCTGAAAAATAGATAGATGTTAGCTGAATTCCAGGACAAAAATGGAAGGAAGTCATAGCTACATCATAATCACACTGCATTAGCTAATACATACCTGCCTATATGATGAAGCTGGAAACATGTCTAGCCATATTTTTAGATGAAATATTTAGCTTCCTACTAAACCCTACATTGTTTCATAGGCATACACTGACTTGAGTTGATTTGAGCTGGTATTTTTGTCATGGTATCTTGACTTGCAAGCTCATGGAAATAGAGAGACCCAAGAGATATTGTCGACAAATAGAGAAACCCGAGAGATATTGTTGACAGCAAATCAAAATTTTACCAACAGGCAGCTACATTGAGTTCTTCAGAGAGCATCTGGCTTAGCTCCAAATCTGTTGAGATTGAAAGTCAACAGGAGCCCCGAGTTCATGGTGTAATTTTCTGTGTCTTATGTTTGCCTAATATTTGATTGATCTTGCTTCTTTTGGAATGCATCAGTACTTGAAAGACCTGCAAATGCTAGAGGCAGTGCAGAGAAGATGGGTCAAGAAAATTGATGGGCTTGTTTATGTGCCTCATGGCAAACAGCCTAAAGCTTCTAAACTGTCCAGTGTATGGAAAGTTGCTGAGAATTATGTTTGAGCCGGTGGTGTTAGTGCACTTGAGGTCCTCCTCTGAAGCTGCATGTTGCTTGGGCCAGAGAGATACATTACCTGACACCCCCAGCCTCTTGCCACAGCCCCAACGCCAGGAAAGGTCAGGACAAGAAGCCAAACCTGCAGGCACAGGGAGAAAGCAAGAGAGCACAGGAGGCAAGCAAGGCATGTGCCACTCAAAACTTGCAGACACCAGACACATGGAACGGCAGGTGAAGACAATGCAACTGGAAGTAGGCATGCCAGTTACAAGAAGAAAAACAATATAAAAGTAACATATACACGCATCAAGCTTACAAACATAACAAACACGCAACACATATATTCCCACAAATGCACAAAACTGAACATGATGAACAAGCAATCTAAAAGGAGACATTTGTACATAATCAGTCACCAAAGAAAACAATAGCTAAGAAGAGAAAATAAAAAAACTTCAGTCATAATATAAAAGAAGAATGTGTGGAATTGACAACAGAAGACCATTTATAAAACAAGAATGTGTAGGAGCATGAACAAATTTAGCCTGTAAAGAAATGCTTGATTAAACAAATCTTTTCATTAACAGGAATGGGGTTCTGTGAAGTTCTCTGCCACCTTATGTTTTCTCTTCCAGTTTGTCCAAGTTCAAGAGTGGCCTTTTATCTTCTAATTTAGAGACTCATTTGCAGTGGCTGAACAATACATTAACTCATTATCGTCAACTGAGGTGACTCTCCGTGTCTTCCGCATACTTTAAAAATACTCAAAAAGTACGCAGTCGGGAAACTTCGTATCTACGGCGTGTATAGCTACTATTATGACCATGAAGTACTGTAAGTTTCAACATTCTAGCATCAACTACATCCTGAACTAATTATGACCTTAAAGTATCAGTAAATGAACAATATTATGGAAAAACTATATTTTTAATAATATGATAACACAAGTAAGAAGTGTATTTCTTCAATTCTATAGCTAACTAATTGCATTGCCATGAATACAAGGCATGCCAGGTAAGGTATTGTTATCTTGGTATGAAAATATGCTGTAAAAAAATGTCATTGGTGGGTGTTCAACATAAATTAACACTTAGGCCTAGACTTGTCACCATGTGTTATAAACATCTGGTCATTAGCTATAAAATTTGTTACGCATTTTGAAATTAGCTGTGGTATCATTATTTTAGGTCTTTTTTATACTTCCAGGTGTCATTACATATGAAGAATTGCATTTAATTACTTTTCATTGAAGGAAAACAAAGTTATTTATTAGCAAAATAGGTGCGGGGAATCACCCCCCATTGTTTTTTCACCTGGTGTGATTCCCCACAGTTGTTCTTGTATTCATCTACAAAAGTTTACATTTCTTTCCAAAATCCATCCTACTCAACAAGCTACAAGATATTCTGTGTATCACCACCAAATTTGGCTTTTATCCAATGGAAACTCTAGCCACAGCATCAAAGTTTGCGGAATGTCAATTTTTCCTAGTCAAAATCATCAGGGACCTTAAAAACACACCTTCACTTTGAAGATTTTTCATAAATTTTGTGTGCGTATCAAATTTCTACAAGTATCTGATACTTACTAACAAAGACCTGCTCTTTCATGTTTTGATGTCAGCTAGTGACATTTTTGATGTTTTGGTGCCCCAAAGGAAGGTGCTGGGAGTCACCCCCTGTTGCCGACCGCTGGGAATATGTTTATCTTTTTCCATCATTGCTGTTTTATTCTGCATTTTTTGTTCTCTTTTGTTCTCCCATTGTTACCGGGGGTGATATACGGACATCATAAGCCATCAGTTGCCCTTGCTTGGCTTATCCTCTTACCGATGCACCATTTTCCCTGGTTGACGCTCATTCAGGTTAATGTCTACTTTATTAAAATCATAATTTCAGATTATGTACAATCTTGGTTAATGAATTGTATTTGTTCTTTGCAGACCACGGTTAACTTGAATGCTCTTTAACTTGAATGCTCTTCAACTGAATCCACACTTTAAATGCTTATTGCATCTTGTTTGCTTCCTACTTCACTTAATGCTTGTTAAGCATAGTTGCTGCTGCACTGGGTGAGTGTTGGGGAAAGTTTTGGCTGAATTTACTCTGTAAGTATTAGCATATATTATTAAATAGGCTTAACCTGCTTGGGCACGTTTAGGTTAAAGTGTCTGCTTATGAGTGTACATAATCATTTCCCATTTGCAATTTGAGTTTGCTTGTTATTTCTTTCCGACTTTTTATTCCAGCCATTCCATCTATTTTGCTTACTGATAATGGACCAGAATTAGTATCCCCTGAATTTTATGACTTCCTGACCGGTATCAATATCAAACATCAATTGATAACACCTTATTGTCCTTCTAGTAATGGTGCGGTGGAGCGTGTTAATCATACAATCTAAGGATTCTTGCATAGTTTGAGCCAGAAAGGCAGTTTATGGAGTGACCCTCTCTCCAAATCAATAATTCTGTGTAATAATACATGTCATTCAGAGATTTCCTTGTCTCTGTCTAAATTCATTTTGTCTCAGCCTCATCATTGTAACAATGAACTCTTCCTTGATCAAGGTCAATTGAATGAGAAGTGGCAATATGGTCATCCAAATTTTATGCCATTTCAAATAGGGGATCCTGTGTTAATGATACTCCAGCACAAAGGATCTCTTAATGTGAACAAGTTGAATCCAAATTTTAAAGGGCCTTTTAGAGTGTGTGAAGTAATGGATAATGGAGTGACCTATCAAGTGAGGTGTTCTGAAAGCGATGAAATCATTGAAGCTCACTATTCCTAGTTGCGCCTGTACAAACTACCACCGCAACATTTGCAAGATCACTCAATGTTCAGAGAGTTGACCTTTGTTAATGATGCAGATGATGAGATCCCTGTACTACCAATTAATTTAACATTTTCTAGTTCTGAGACTGACTCAAGTGATTCATCTATTTCTATCAACCCATCAAGCTTTAAGAGTGAGGAAACAGATTCTTAATCTGGATCATGCAGAGGTACTGAATCCGCTACTGAATGTGATCAATATTCAGGTTGTGATTTGAGTTTTTCCAGCGCAGATGAATCTGAGGATGTTTTTTCAGGGTTCTCATTTCTGCTGGTGGGATTATTAAATTCAGTTCCTGAGTGTATATCCACATCTAATGATGCTAAATTGGATAATGTCTGTTCTGACCAGTGTGAGGGTTGTCTCTTAGAAAGTAGGTTGGAAGTTGGGTCTAGTTCACCTAATACTGTAAGATTGCCAACTGGACGAAATGATTCTACCAAGTCTGAGAGCAAACCAGATTCTATTGGTCGGATAGTTTTAGATTTTGTAATCAATCATGACCCTGGTTCGTTTAGTAACTTATTGCCAGCTTGGCAGGAGTAGATTTGGGAGGTCACTGACAATGATTCCATGCTCTCTTGCTTTGAGGGATTTATGGCTTGATCCTCCACCACTTGACCGTAAGGCAAGCCTTGATGCTTTTTGCGGTGACCAGTCAACCAATGCATCCATGATTCTTCATGATGATTCTCAAAGTACCAATGATTCTTAAACTTCTAATGATTCACCAATGCTAAACAATTCCAAAATTTCAAATGATTTTATCTAACGGTTGGAGAGTTTTATTGATGGTTCATTTAAAGGGTTTGTGTCTACTCTTCAATCAAAAGTCAAGTTAGACAAATTGAAAGAATATAGCAAAAAGTTTCTCGACATTTTCCCATTGGATAATACCTTTCAAGACAATAATTTACAACCTTGTTCACCAGTTGCTGCCAGGCAAACCCAATCAAGGGGTCCTGCACCAGTGTTTCCCAATGTGCAACCCAGGATTTTAGAAAGAGCATCACAGAATTCATATAACTAATCATTCTCATTCAGGTTGAGTGTTTCAATATTCTGCTCTATAATTTCTGTTATTTGTAAAATTACCCATCATATTTATTTTTGACTTGGAATGTTAGACTCGTCCACTTCCTGAATTGATCTATCAACTAAATTTCAATATAATTTCCATCAAAATTTATTACTATTAGGGTAATCTACCCTGTGTGTAAGTTATTACATGGCAAATGGTTCAGAGTATTTCATTAGTTACCTCAGATTTTCATTTTTGAGGGAAGCTATGTAAATAACAAACTGTCCCTGTTCTATTCAAGAAGGAAGAAGGGGGAGGTATGATGAAAAAAAAAATGAAAGTTTGTTTTGTTGTATGGTGTTAATATTACCTGGCACAACTTAGATGTTTTGAGGAAATTGGGAAAAATGTGAACAGATTAAATTGTTTGTAACTGCTACATCAAGGAACTTAGGACATGGTATTTTTTCTGTGAGGTTTACACTTTTGCTCATCATGTGGGAGCGTATGCTAATGCATCTGATCTTTATTCAATGCTTAAGACATGTTTATTGCTGTTATGTTTGTATGTGTTGTTCTACATGATGTCCCTTGAACAGGGCCAGTGTAGCAGCGGTGTTTGTTTTGCACTGGCCTAGAGTTAGTATCAAGTGCAAAAAGATTATTTTCATATCTGTTTGAATCATTGATAAATTGCGTTGTTGAAGTCAGATTAATTGATGTCATTGTTTTAAGCTGCTTGAGCAGGGTAGCAAGTTGCAACTATCATCTCTCAATGTATTTTGGTCCCCCGTGCATTAGCAACAGTGTTAAAGGAAAATGTCATCTTGATTCAGAACTAGGGTGAGGTCAAACAGGATAGCTTGTGCTGGTGGGGGGATATGTTACCGGGGGTGATATATGGACATCACAAGCCATCAGTTGCCCTTGCTTGGCTTTTTCTCTTACCGGTGCATCATTTTCCCTGGTTGACGCTCATTCATGTAAATGTCTACTTCATTATAATCATAATTTCAGATTATGTAAAATCTTGGTTAATGAATTGTATCTGTTCTTTGCAGACCACGGTTAACTTGAACGCTCTTTAACTTGAATGCTCTTCAACTGAATCCACTCTTTAAATGCTTATTGCATCTTGTTTGCTTCCTACTTCACTTAATGCTAGTTGAGCATAGTTGCTGCTGCACTGGGTGAGTGTTGGGGAAAGCTTTGGCTGCATTTACTCTGTAAGTATTAGCATATATTATTAAATAGGATTAACCTGCTTGGGCAAGTTTTGGTTAAAGTGTCTGCTTATGAGTGTACATAATAATTTCCCATTTGCAATTTGAGTTTGCTTGTTATATCTTTCCGATCGGTTATTTAATCATTCAATTGCTTTGCGCTTAATTTTGATTCTAGGTTTGCTATGTTATTTTATTTTATTGCAATTAGTCAAGTCGTCTTTCAAGCACCCTTTTGTTGTTTAATCAATTATTCATTTCCTAATTTCATCAGCGTTTGGCATGCATTTCTAAATTATTGCTGGTTTGCCATATTTCTGGCTTTACATTGATTTTTCACTTTGATTTCTTATTCTAAATGATTGCTTTTCCTTCTTACTTGCTGGCATGATAGATAAGATTATTCTAAATTTAATCTTATATATTCTGAATTTAATTACTACTCCCAAGGGTCCTTAAGGAAGCGCTTCAGCTTGGTAAAGCAATGGTGGCTAATCTGCATCTTGTTATTTTTATTCTCTTGCAGTTCCCCACTACACCACCCATCTCCTTTATTTAGTCCTTTTGTTACTCCTTTAGTTAATCCTCTAGTAAGCCCTTGATTTAATCAATTATGTGACCCATCATTTAGTTTTTCAATTATCAGTTGTTCATTTAGTAAATAAATTTAGTTCTACTCGAGACTAAATCTTTCATAACCCCGTAAATTAAGATATAATTGCGCTTCCACTAAATTGAGCCGTACCAAAAGTGAATTCAAAGTGGACACAGGTTGTCCCATCCGCGTGCGCCACGGTAGCACCATTCCATAACAGGAATGGGTTTCTGTGGAGTTCTCTGCCACCCTATGTTTTCTCTTCCAGTTTGTCCAAGTTCAAGAGTGGCCTTTAATCTTCTAACTTAGGGACTCACTCATTTGCAGTGGCTGAACAATACATTAACTCATATAGCAATATGTTTCTTCTTTTTCATCATTGGCATTTTATTCTGCATTTTTTGCTCTCCATATATTTAATATTCAATGACATTTACATTTTCCCTTTGTCATGGGATAGCTTGCCACATAAACATACATTAGCCGTCGTGATTTAGATCTACACCCTGGTGTGCCTTCAAGACCACAAAAACCCTCTTCTTCTAACTACTGTCTATTTCTTTGTTGGGCTCTTCCTTATCAATATGAGAGTGTGTGTGTGCAGATATGTAACACCAAGTAAATGTTTGGTAATGACAGGTATAAATATTTTATTTTACATCAGGTAGATAGCTATTGATAATTACCAACTGTATATTAGCATATTGCATCTAAGTCAACCAATGGTATATATTCACAGAAAATTGTAACTATTTTTATTTTTGACCTAAATCAAATCCCAAATAGATTCATCACCATGAAAGGTATGGCCCTACAGATATCCCCTTGGTTCATCCTTTAAAGGGAGCCAATAGTAACAATGTATTTAGATATCAATATTAGAATGAATACCCAGCTGATAATCCCATAGGATGAATATAGATTGTCTACTCATCATTCAGCAATAATTATCCAACCAAGATATCCTTACACCTCACTACTTTATATTAACCAATAGTCCCCACAAATGTCTTTGGGCAGAGCCCCTATCAATTTAGTGGACTTTACTTCTCCTAGGAAGTCTCACAATGTTTATCTAATTTGGTTGTCAGTAATCTATGTGTGTTTATTGTGGGCTTATTTACATCCCTTAGGAAGTGCCACCTCTAACTATTATAACTAACTACTCTAATCAAATTAGAAGTGGACTTATTTTCAACCCACTAGGGAAGGGCCACATGATATCTAACTAACCTACTTGTAATAATAATTTGGGTGGACTTATTTACAACCCACTAGGGAAGGGCCACATGATATCTAATTAATCTACTTGTAAT
>SDVV010016771.1:0-14154 GCA_016164225.1 Gammarus roeselii | reverse complement strand
AGCGTACGGAATCTGAAAGGTAACGGAAAATTCCCCAAGAGGCTTATATTTCTCGTGAAATAAGATCTTTGTGTGACCATACATCCAGAGCTAAAAAGCCTCTAACTGTCATGCCTACATTAAAACTCACTTGAGTAATTGTCTCTATGTGGTTACAAAATACCTTATTCCTTCACAAAAAATGCATATATGGACTCCCTATCTCACGCACCTGACTTCCCTCTTCCCCATCACGCACTATGTACCCACAGTACCTCCGTGACCTAAATAGAAGAGCCCACTCGAGATAAAGATCCCAACAAATGCATTACCCGAGTCACAAAAAACCTCCGTTCTTGGAAAGTCTATGAAGCAAAAAATGCATTAGCCTGTCCGAGTCACTAACAAATAACATACACCCTAACCAATACATTCGATAAAAAGGTTCAACGATCTAGCCATCCTATATCTAATTCCTCCACTAAAGAATACATCCTAATTCCTTCACAAATAACATACATAGAGTCACTAATATATAACTACAGTATCAGAGAAGTACAGCGTCTGAGTCACTAACAAATAACAAACGTCCTAACCAATACATTCGATAAAAAAAGATTCAAATATCTAGCCATCCTATATCTAATTCCTTTACAAACAACATATATCCTAATTCCTTCACTAAAACCTTCATAAAAGCATACATCCTAATTCCTGCATACATCCTAAATCCTTCACAAAATAACAAACACCCTAACCAATACATTCGATGAAAGATTCAAATATCTAGCCATCCTACATCTAATTCCTTCACAATTGACAAATATCCTAATTAAATTCCTTCATAAATAACATATATCCTAAATCTTATCTATCTAATACCTTCACTAAAAGCGAAAATCCTAAATCATCCACAAATAATATACATAGAGTCTCTAATTACCCATTGCTGTTTTTTGCACCCCTGTTTTCGCACCCCTGTTTTCGCACCCCTGTTTTCGCACCCCGTTTCGATTGCCGTTCTTGCACCCCCGTTCTCGCACCCCTGTTTTCGCACCCCGTTTCGATTGCCGTTCTTGCACCCCCGTTCTCGCACCCCGTTTCGATTGCTGTTCTTGCACCCCCGTTCTCGCACCCATATCTACTACTCCTGTGTTGAACGCTGGTTCACAGCTGACTGGCTGACTGCTTGACTACGCCGATAATGGCAGACTGCCTGACTACGCCTTTCACTGAACACTGCTTGACTACACCAATAACTGCAAACTGGCAGACCATGAATTATCCTGGGTCAGAAAAGCTTTTGAATTACCGAATATATAAGGCCGCAATTTCTCTGTGGCTTTTTGGGAAAAGCGCGTGAGCAGCTATAAAAATATTTGTCATTAACGGTGGTGGTCATAACACCAGCTTCGTATTGTCATTCTACCAACGGTCTGATCATACTCTATTCGTTATTTGTGGGTTCAGAGCTCATAGTGAGCTGCTCCAGAGACAAACTTTTCCAGACAAGTGACTTTGTTTTGTGATCTGTAGGCTCTATCTAAAACGGAATCCGATTACTACGGGTGTCCTAAGAGGACATGGAATTGTGATTGCGATATTTAAATCCTATTTCTGGAGATTTGGTTATCTCTCTCGAAGCTCAATATTAACTGTGAACTGTTAACCAATTGACGACTAGAGAAGAAGACTCCACCAAATTGTGGTGCGACAATATGAGGCTCCCTTACCAGATTGATGGAATCACACTGACACCGCCATCGCAGATTCGGTTAACAGAACGTTACTATGGTGCCTGGATCGTGCACTTGGATGCTTGGATGATGCACTAAGATGCTTGGATCGTGCACTAGGATGCTTTGATCATGCACTAGGTTGCTTGGATCGCTTACTAGGATACTCGAATCATGTACTAGGATTCTTGGATCATGCACTCGGATGCTTGGATCGTGCACTAGGATACCTGGATCGCTTACTAGGATGCTTGGATCGCTTACTAGGATGCTTGAATCATGTACTAGGATGCTTGGAACGTGCACTAGGATGCTTGGATCGTGCAGTAGGATACGTGGATCGTGCACTAGGATGCTTGGATCGTGCACTAGGATGCTTGGGGTCGTGCACTAAAATGATTGGATCGTGCATTAGGATGCCTGGATCGTGCACTAAGATTCTTGGATCGCGCACTAGGATGCTTGATCGTGCACTAGGATGCTTGGAACCTGCACTAGGATGCTTGGATCATGCACTAGAATACATGGATCGTGTGCTAGGATGCTTGGATCGTGCACTAGGATGTTCGGATCGTGCACTAGAATGCTTTGATCATTCACTAGGATGCTTGGATCGCGCACTTGGTTGCTTGGATCGTGCACCAGGGTGCTTGGATTAATACTAAGCGGAAGTTGTCAGTGGGAATAAGTGTTAACATTATATTTCATTTTCCCCATTTTATAAATGCAGTAAAAAACAGAATCAAACACACAACTCCCAGGTGGTATTTGCCAGCATTATTTTATATGGTATGTGGCAACCAATAACGAATACAATTTTTTTCATCGTAATGACGTATTTCGCTACATTATTTCGTGTCGTAATATATCATATGAAGTAGATGAAAATATTTTTACTCTATCATGCAGCTCTTACAATCTATCACCTGTATCAACGAAACCACTTTTGTTCACAAAGTTTAATATATTGGGCATTTGATCCAATTTGTTGAAGTTGAATAAAGGTATACTTTTCGTAATTTTTAACGTTATATTCCATCATTTATTTGAATGACTAAAACACTCATCGTAGCTTCATGACGTCACTTATTAATTCCTTCGAATCATGCATGGAGTGCGATATTTTCAAGGGGGTACATCATGCACACAGAAACCGTATTGGCGCATTTAAAATCAATGAGTTCAACAATTTCATCATCTTAAACTGTAGGTATATTAACGATAATTCAGACCCCAATTAGGGCAACCATTATTTGTTTACAAAGCCAAAGTTAGGGGTAGTTCATGGAATATGTCACTTCGCTTAATGGGATACATTTCATAGATTAATGGAGGCATGTCAAAATAATTAACAGGGTGAATTTCCAGATGTAATGGAGCCAAAATCGTCATACGCTTCATGACACAAGAAGGTGACTTGATTCTAATCTCATTGTCACCTCAGAAGATAAGTGAACCGCAGAGTACAAAGAATTTTTCCTCTCCCTTTACTTGAAGGCAGAAGCTTTCAATGGAACAAGAGGAGCTTAGAAGATTACATCAAGCTTCCTTCCAGTAAAAAATGCTGAAGTGGACGACCAAATTCAGGTATAAGGCTTTTGGAGTGAAAATAAAGCATGACAGTAACGGAAGGTGGGAAACAAAGACAACATTTCTTTCCGAAGATTGGAGTAGTGTGTTTAGGAGTCGACTCAACGTGTTTAGTGACGTGCTCTGCAATCGTGAAATTTCTTCAACAATTTTTACTGACAAATTGCTTCGTGTATTTAAATAAGTTACTTACTCAAAGTGTATTAATATGATAAATATATCGTCACGTATATAAATGAATTCGAAATACCGAATTCAATCAAAATAGCGACTTACTTCACACAATCAATATCACATCGCTTCAAAATCCCTTTTTTAATAAACACGACGAAGTCATATTTCGTTTCATATCATTTCTAGAGTGCTTCCATAAATAGCTTTCATCGGCACAATTTATTGCTCAATAAAGAAATCGTACATTTTCGAAAGGAGACCCCATTTACCCTAATGTGCCGTTGAGATGTCATCTGCTACAACCCTCATATTCAGAATAAGAACGATCCTAGTTAGGCTTACGAGGCCTGATAGGAGTGCGACATCAGATTTTTTTCCCCTGTTATCAACATATTTTTTCATGTAAAATGTGTTACAGTCCAAAAAAAAATTTCCTCCACGTGGTGAACACACGAGTAACGCAATTTTAAATGGAAATCAGTAAAATTAAACCTTGTCCACCCTATAAAAATTGCCTTCCAGGAACATTTATCTGGATAAACTATAAGTGTTGTTATAACTAATTGCATTGGGAACAGTTTTTTTACTTCAAATAAATTATGATCTTATTAAATAATGAGATAATCCTAATCGGTGTAGAGAAACAAGTTCATTGAAGTCCACAGCACGGCCTCTGAGACATAGTATGAAATGTTTCATTCTGATTTTGGTCAATAAAAAATATTAAATATAATGATTATGAAAATTGAACATATCAATTTCACCCATGATTGACATTATCAACATATAAACAATTGGTTTTGACATAACACATTCCTCTACCAAAATTCAGTTGTCATGGACGATCAATCAACGTGAAAAATAAATGTATTCTTTTTATTGTCGCGGAACGTTTTAACGTTAGTTCAATTCATGACACACGATTACAATGGGACACAAACTCTGCGGAGGGAGGATTTTTCACGTGAATTTTTCCATCATAGAATATAACGCCTAAGATGTGAACTTTTGACTCATTTGAATGCATGCTGGGTGGTAGCATTGCAAAATTGCTGAAGAGATGTTTTTTATTTATGCACAAATGACGCGAACCAATTAACTGATACACATAGTGAAGAGAATCAGAATGTTTACAATGCCAGAGCAACAAAAAATATATATGATCTTCGTTTCACACGGAGATTTTGCCTATCGGAGCCTGCTTTATTAAGCAACTTTCTACAACAAATAATATATTTTTTTACGAATTCTGATATTATGTTTGCAAATGGTAATACTCGAATTTCATTTTATTTTTCAAGTTAGGCACCTATATTTACTATTTACTAAAAGAATCGTCGGTAAGCTTTGAAAAAAAAAATTCTCTACTCAAGACAATTGGTTAACCTATTATATTTTCCCTGCATATAAATCCAATATGCGTTGCGCGTGAGCTACACTGGGCCAATATACATATAACTATGAACTTGCGTGAGAGTTGAAGCTTTTCTGGTAAACACATTTAGTGATTTATGAACACATTGAGCAACATGGCAGGCAATATTTACCGAGTCATGTTTCAACGCTTCATTGCTTTGAAAGCGTTTACACATTGTTAGACATGGTTCAAAATTGTCATACGAAATCAAGTTTATTGATTAAATCAACCATGAATAGTCCGATATTCTGATCTGGTATGTATAGTCCTGGTATTTTCAAGGTGTAACCTATTAACTTCGTCTGGTTCCTTATTGACCGACTAGAACTGCTGATTTCTATATGCAGTAATAAATGTACACACGAGGAGAGGTCTGCACAATTTCATCTGCTTTCCAACGTTTGCCACTGTAGAGCCCTCACATTAAATATTAGACGAGGCTAGTTTAAGAAATGCACCCAGACATCATGTCGACCTTAGGAACGGTCAGTTTTCGATATCCTACCATTGAAGTTGATAGTTTAGGAGGTGATAGGTTCTGTCGAATATATGTTTTCACAGGACTGTGATCATCAATTTTTTTTTACCCAAGATTATTCAAGTGTTAACATTACATAATCGTCACTTTAAACGGTAGTCAATGAATCAATTATACATTATTTCGCCCTGTTTGATGCGTATTGTTATTTAAACATTGTTTGATGTTGATCTGAGTTGTTTTCATCACGCAGAGTGCATGTTGGATCAACTGCAGACAGATAAATGCTTCACTTTAATGCAGTGACAGGAAACCAACGCGCACTCTGAGAGATTGTGGTAGAATTCATGCTGCAATATGCCTGCGATTTAATTTGAAAAAAAAATGATTGAAAGAGCGATGAAAACCTGAATGAAGTATTGATAGACCCTTGATCAGAAGAATAATTGATTGCCAACTGTGAAATGTTTCGTCAATATTTTAGTATTAGTATGACCGCACGAAACACTCCGTATATGCAAGCGTCTGTCTAACCGGCAGTATAATAGTTATAGGTTTCAGTAGGATTACCATTGAACATCCTGCCATATATGATGTAACCCGCTTTCCAAAATACAATGATTAATCACCGTAGGTCAAGGCGCCCTCGCACAGCCAAGCCAGCGCGATGCCGCCTAAATAATTAGATGCCTGCTTCACTGACCCTAAGCTACTGATTTCCAGCCGGTGCGCCACAGACGCCGTTTATCCGCAGCACACCGTTGCGCCGTCGCACAGCGTCCAGTGAGCAGGGACTGTCACTTCTGAACAGTTCTCTGATCGTGCGGCTCACTGGTATATTGACTAACATCTGCTCAAATAAAAAATTTCATATAAAGTTGGTAGATGAGCGATTATCTGATCAAATTGAATACCGTTCATATAAATGGTTGAACTATTTCCAAAGACTTCGCCTGATTGCAAACAACAACAAAAAAACACTTGGGGGAAAATAGTTTGAAAAATTCATTTACGATGCTGTAGAAATAGTGTTTCTAAGCCGAGCGAACAAGACGACTACGACAGAGCGAGAAGTAAAATAGTAATGTGAGAAACAATAAAAAATTGTATAATTTCATAAGGCCAGCGTTGTTCTTCACGGAGCAGAACTGCGAACAACGTGCTTGCCTTGCACTCAGTCTGATGCCCTCAAGGAAGGGAAAGTATTTGATTGTGAGTTATGATGTGCTAGTTACGAGTCAAGGAATGAATTGTGAGTCGAGATGAACGATTACAAGTCAATATGTGCAAGTTGAGAATCAAGAAGAGCGAGTCGCGAGTTAATCCAAAAGGCTTAGTGGCGAACCAAGAAACAAAACTTCCGAGTCAATAAGTGCAAATAAGGAGTCATGATTTGCGTGTTGACAGTAAAAAATATTATTTGTGCACTGACCGAATGTCCTTCGCCTCCAGCGTACGGGGGACGAGATTTGACTGCTCGAGGTATCCTCTCACTGCATATTGGTCAGCTCAGAGAGCAGACCAAATCCAGTGAGAACGCTGTTCTAAAATAAAGTGCACTGGAGTTCCACTTAAAACATTCAGGTTTCTGCTCTGAGAAAAACACCCACAGATGGTAATACAAACACTCGGATTCCTGTTTCAGTTTCACACTTTATACCGTGCAAAATCCGATTTTACTGATGAACAAACATTGAATTTAATAGAAAAATCCAAAGGGAAAAGTGTTCCAAGAATTTATAGTCTCAAACGAAACCTAGTCTATGAATCAAGCGGATCGACGTTATTTGACAGGTCATAACTGCGTTATTTGACAGGTCATAACTGCGTTGTATGACAGGTCATAACTGCGTTATTTGAGAGGCCATAACTGCGTTATCTGACAGGTCATAACTGCGTTATTTGACAGGTCATAACTGCGTTATTTGACAGGTCATAACATTCATCGAAGATTGACAGACAGATGCAAGTCATTTAGTTTGGACAAGCATGAATATTTCCAATCATAATTACCTTGATTGACTATTTTTTTAAATTGTATTAAGAGATATACGCGGTGCTTCGGTTTGAATTATATCATTTCATCTCCGAAGAAAAGAGGCTTGGTACCACTGTAATCGGTGATTTTCCTATTTTCGATAGGCAAATAAAAGGCTCAATATCCCTTAGTAACAGAATCCATTTAATAGCATGGAGAGAAAATACGAAGAATGGTAACTGCTGCCGTGTTTAAAATATCATAGAATCGACAACGAGCTCTGATACAATACAGTTGTACCAACGGTAAGTTTTTGAATTGTGGAAATGAAAAAAATGTGGGTCTTGTTTTTAAAACACATACAAATGTTTATTTGTTGACATTCTAATTGAGACATAGCTATTCAGCAGATGAGCTTTTTTATCAAATCCACCATTACCTACTTCCACTGGATGCATCAGAAAAAATATAGTCATGAATGATTGACTTGGATGGCTAAGATCAGGACACAGACGAGGGGATATCACCGACGCCTCTATGATCGCTCATTACCCAAAGTTCCTCTTGACACCACTTGATGTTCTTTGTATGACCTAGTTTGAAATATGGTCATGATTTCAGTAGTTATTGAACTTCGTGAGGATGTAAATTTAAGTGTGTTTATTCATTATCCAGACAGAATTGTATGTTCAACGCTACAAAATCTTTATTTACGAATCATTTTACCTGTCCCGTTTCATACAGCTTAATTGCCATCCTATTGTAACGGCAACTACCGACACAGCAAACATGATCCTTGAACCTGTTTCCGCAATTGCAACGCCACCGCCAGCTTCCATGTCGTGCATGCAGCGAAGTAGTACGATTAAAACCAAGCGTGTGGCGTTCTCCTTTATTTGTTCACCTATGAAAGAGGATGACGTGAAGAACAGTGTTCACTTGGTGACTGGCTCGGTGGGAAGGTGAAAGAGGATGACGTGAAGAGCAGTGTTCACATGGCGACTGGCTCTGTGGGAAGGTGAAATAGGATGACGTGAAGAACAGTGTTCTCTTGGTGACTGGTTCGGTGGGAAGGTGAAAGAGGATGACGTGAAGAACATTGTTCACTTGGTGACGGGCTCAATGGAAAGGTGAAAGAGGATGACGTGAAGAACAGTGTTAACTTGGTGACTGGCTCAGTGGAAAGTTGGAAGAGAATGACGTGAAGAAAAGTGTTAACTTGGTGACAGGCGCGGTGGAAAGACAAACGCATACTCTCTCTCCTACCGGAAACTGGATAATGATATTAAACGATTACTGAGTTCCGCATGCATCAACGAACTCTTGACTATTTTGTCTGACTTTCCTGGTCAGGATCTTCAACATACATGGATCAGTAATGCGTTCCTATGACTCGGTCGACTTGAAGGCACTGAGCCTGCTAGTCAGGGAACTATACAACTACTGTTTTATAAATCTGTTTGTACAGTTAATCACAAATTGAGCAAACAATGAATACGGCATGCAATAACTGAAGTGGTCCTGGGAATAGCAACATAATACATAACAAGCCGACCATTTAGCTGTATCTAACCATTTCATTTTAATTCGCTCTAGTCCAAAATGATTTATTAAGGATTTTCATTACTCAATTCACATTATATGCATGATTAACAGTATACGCTTTCAAGAGATTCATTCATAGATTCATAAATGGCCTGCAGGTATACCTCCTTGTAACAACACTTCTCATTTAATAGCGTTCATTCATTAGGTAAAAAATATCCTGGTTGGGCAGATTGATAACAGAAACCCCATAAACATGAGCCAACAGGAAAAGATAATGACTACTCACACGGAATATATATTTCCTGAAACACTGGATCTGTGATGAGCTGGATGAGCTGTGATGAGCTGTGAAAGCTAGATGAGCTGTGATGAGCTGGATGAGCTGGATGAGCTGTGATGAGCTGGATATGTAAGAAATCCACAAAATATTGCCTCCTTAGGGAAATAAAATAGTCGCTGGACTTCTGCATTTGCTATTTATATTCAGGACGCTCGCTGGAACTGAAATAACTCTACACCATTCTAATGCAACGGAAACATACACGGAACAGAACCATCATGACCCAGCAGAAAAATAACATCCACAATGCAAACCTCTGGTTCGCATTGTGGTTGACCAACGACTAAGATTATTTTGATATTTATACAATTTCACAGCGCAATTTATTAGTTTATGAAACGACGGAGTTAGAGGATGCATTTGGCATATACAGCCTGCAAAATTAAATCCTCCACGTCTGCAGTGCTGTATTTTTTCCCTCAAATTCCCAGTTATTTTACTTCTAGTGGACTACATGAACTACGATCAAATCATAGCCATTTAATGTTGAAATTGAATAGCTAGAGAAATTGTCTTCTCTTCTGCTCAGGAAGAACTATTCATATTTAATTTGTAGCAAATGCAGTTATCCTGTAGCCCATTGTGAAATAAAAATAAAAAGTCAAAATTAAAGATATTATTCATGTTACTGAAACTAGAATCATGATAAAAAACAGCGATGTTTCTTTGATGTGACCTTGCATGAGTTTAATCTCATCAAAGTATTTCCAACCTATGAAAGGAAATTCACTGAAGGCCTAATAATAAGTCCTCAATGCCGAAAGCAGATCGACGTCACCAATGTTACTTGATGATGCAAAAAAGTTTCGCTTGGGGTGGATGGATGATTAATCATTTTATGGATCATTAACACTTTATTTTAGTATTTTATCATTTCTTCTTGCTTAGGCTCTACTATTTTTCTCTGCCATTTTTTCATGGTGATAAATTTTGAATTTGTTATTATTATTATATGTATTGAGGTTGGTTGAGACAAGTTGACCCTGGGAGGGGAGGTTTTCGTGGGACCCGCAGGACTCGGGGACCCGGGGTTTCGGGAACCCGGGGGACTTGGGAGACCAGGTGGATTTGGGGGGATTCACTTGGACCTTTCTGGGGCCCCTTGGGACACCCTTGAGACTCTTTAGAACCCTTTTGAAAAACTGTGGGACCCTTTAGAAGCCCCTCTGAATCCTGGAACCTCTGCTCCCCCTTCCCAGAGCTGTAAAACCCATACACAGAAAAATGTTTGTGAGATGCATGAGTAGAACAATTAACCATTACAGTCCGCGGATTGCTGGCGCAGAGGGCGAGGGTCGCGTCGAGGCTGGTTGAGGTGCGTCGAGATCAGTCGAAACATGTTGAGGCGAGTCGAGTTGGTCGCGACGAGCCGAAACTGGCCGAAATGTTGCGAGACAAGCCGAGATGAGCTGAGGAGAGTTTGGGAAGACCCGGAACATGGGTCACCATCCAGGATTAATCGGGCTCTTTGGCGACCAAAGGAACTAATGCCCCCCCTCCCCCGCCCTATCCCCTTAAACAAACAATCCGTGCGAAATCAATAATCTGAGCAGTTTTTCTGCCCATGACGAACCTGCTCTTACTTTCTTTTTCACGATCCACAATATTATAACGCTGGAATATTTGTGCAGGAGTTCGTATTTGTGATTTTGTGAATAGGTATTTTTTCCTCCGTCTGTGCTTGCTCGCGCGTGCACGGACCATATGCAGTTTCTGGGGTTGACCTGAACTGGGCAGCTATAAAACCTTGTGACGCGTTGCGGTTGGAGTCCATCTCATCCGTGAAGCCATAGACCTTGAACCAATTTTGACGATGTTGTCTGTGCGCACTGTCGCGCGTGCATGTTATTCTCGGAGTTCTGGGTGGTTGGATGCGGGGATTCGTTTTGTCTGAGTCTTTATCTTGCCTGAATAAATAAATTGTATGAAAATAAAATAGACCGCGTCGCTATGAACATTGTGTTGCGTTGCTGCCGGAGCTGGCTTTGTCCGTGTAGCCGTGAAGCTTGTACCAATTTCGACGATACTATCTAAGCGCACTGACGTATAGACATATAACTCATAAGATTCTAAGGGGTTGGAGGAGAGGATTCGTTTCGTTGCATCTAAGTCTTTATCTTACCTAAATAAATAAATTGTATTTATACAACTAAACCGCGTAGCTGTAAATATTGTGTTGCGTTGCTGTCGGAGCTGATGTTGCCCGTATAGCCACTGACCTTGTACTAATCTCGAAGATGCTACCTGTACGCACTAGGGTGTGTACATATCACTCTTTATATTCTAAAAGATTGCAAGCGAAGATCCGTTTCGAGTGCGCGTTTTTTCTTTTGCGCACTAGCGTGCGTCTGACATTGCTAAAATTTTCACGTTTCTTCTAACGTTAGAAGCGTTGTTTCGTTTTTTCCTCGCACACTTAGGCATGCGAGCCTACTGGAATCAATGATCATCGAGCCTTATGGGGGAGCCTATTATGACTCACGTTAAGGCTCTGGTGGAAATGAGGCTCAAATCAAATCATATCAAAAAAGTTGCGCTGGTGGTATTATATTGTTTGTATTTCCCTTTTTATTACATATATGAAAATACACGAAGACTTCAAGGTCTCATGATGGACAGTCACGGTCACGGTCTCACGTTGGACAATCACGGTCACGGCCTCACGTTTTCACAATTCATTTTCACATTAAATTGATTAAAGAACGCTTTTATTCCCTCATTATGCATAACTTAGTCAGTTGTTGCTCCACTAATCAACATGAACAATATAAAATCAACAACCTAACTATACATGCTAGTGGGAATCTGTGTCAAATAATTTCAAAATTTGTTTTCTAGTATGAATTTGTCGTTACGATAACGATGACAATTATGCTATACGAGGAGGCACAGTTAATGTTATTAACAAACGTATTGGGTGTAATATAATTATGTCTTGAATACAAGTCAAAACCCTTGATTTTACCTCCTATCAAAGTTGATATAACTACTCAAAACGTGCCCAAAGAAAACACGCGATTAAAAAAAAAATCAAGAAAAATTGTAGCTAATGTGCACGCAGAGCAGAGGAGGCGATACATCCCTAATGTGTCTTGACATTAGGCTCAACAATGCGTAAGGAACCAAATATTTTTCTGAGGCTTGAAGTGAAGGTAGTTGATGTTGGATATTGACGAAGATGCTTCTATTCTGTGTAACCTAATATTTCGAGTTCATTTGGAAGGAACATATTTGAGCATCTGAATACTTTGCTACTGGGATGATGAATTTTATTGAAATACTACCATAATGAATGCGTGTTGGGACCTCAGGAACAAGTAATAATTATCGGTAATGCGAGCGATTGCTTGGCAGGACATCAGGACGTATTCCGAACAGCTGAGAACGCTTTCCATTACATCTCTGAGCGGATGTTCACGGAACCAGTAAACATTTTCTAATCGGAACCCAATTAACCAATTCATTTAACTAAGGAATGTTAGATTAGGGGAATAAATTTGACAATCAATTTATGATAGTCTAATAGGAAAGCGCTCACTAAAAAAAAATTTGCACATTGCTAAAAATACAGTTAAAAATATTACACCAGGATGTTCGGTTCGGTGGGAAATGTTATTGCCAGAAGCAGGTGCTCAAATTTGCACGATTAGACACGAGTGGAGGTTAGGAAATATCTCAGATTATCTAATTTATCTATTGTAAACTCTCGTTGTTCAAGCTTAGCTATCATGTGCCTGCAACAATCCTGCGTCATGACCACAGCCAGTGTTATGATCGAATGATTCAAACCCTGCGTATTAATAAAATAACCATTGTTCTGGCTCGTGATGACAACCTAAGGTAGGAATTATTTATCATTTTCTTGTAATACGACGGTGGTCTAATGAAGAAGAATGATCCACCTATTCAAGAAGCCTCATGTGTAGTGCGGTGCTGATATTTAGAAACACCGTAATTTAGGGAAAAATGGGAATTTTAAATTAAAAAGGTTTGTCTGTTTGTGTTAACAGTAGAGAATGTAAACTCAATTATTGGGTGATTTTCCGACTGCGCTGTTATTCATTCCTACGATTGGGGGCAGAGTCTCAGGTCAATAGAATAATCAGCTCTGAGGGTACCTGTTTTGAAGGGCCGGATTATTGGTTATTGAGAACTCCACTTACATTATTACATTTTCATTCAAGCAATTACATTATAACTCAAGCAATTACTTTATAACTCTAGCAATTGCATAATGTAATTGCTTGAGTTTCAATGTAATTGCTTGAGTTGCAATGCATTTGCTTGAGTTATAATGCAATTGATAAATCGAATTATAACTCAAGCAATTACATTATAACTCAATCCATTACATTATAACTCGAGTAATTACATTATAACTCAAGCATCGCATACATCAGAAATGGTCCCTCAAGATGAAATTACAATGAAGTCAATGAATAATTTTGTTCACATTGAAATCCCCCCCCCCCCCTCATCATTTCCATAGGAATCCAAACTTGTTGCATGGGCCACGGATGACGTAACGATTTTATGACAAGATAAGCCAGCTGCATTTACATGGAAAAGTCAGTACTTTCACACAGAAGCAGGAACTTTGATGCGAGACCTCCTCACGGCATCCGCTGGAGTGGGTCCTCATTACCCTCTAACAGGATCTTACAAAGAAGCTGCGCCAGACATTCAACTCAGAAGATATGACGGAGGATAGGTGGGAACGTCACGGGATGATGAACATGCCTTATAACCTGTTTGAAGAATCGTCACAAGCACAGTTATCACGCCATATGTGATATGTTCAGTACTTCAGTGTTTATCAAGCAGGGTATTCAGCTTTTTCTCGACTCAATAAAGTGTTATTGAGCTATTTGCGGTTCGCCAAATTTTCGCAGTGTATATATATATATATACATA